>JAYDZE010041422.1:0-26688 GCA_034509125.1 Monilaria moniliformis | reverse complement strand
CCCTATCGGGTTGCGGGCTATTCGGTTTAGGGTCATTCGGGTTGAGATTTTTTTTCGGGTTGTGATTTTTCAACCCTAACCATGTCGGGTTGTCGGGTTAATCGGGCCAACCCACAGATTTCGAGCTAAATTGACATCCCTAGTCATGTCAAAGCAATTTGGGCCCCTTTGGGTAATTTTGTATTACTAATTTACATTGAGTTTTATACAGGCAATTGAGTTGCAAGAATTTAGCATTTTCTTCTTTGTGCTATATATTCAAGAAGCTCTACAGCTAATAGTCTCATATTTTATAATTTCGTACATTTCAGCATTCAGTATATTAGGTCAAGTAATTTATAAAATCATTAATATAAATTTATCATGTATCTATAATATTATCTTCAAAAGGTATATAAAAGAGTCGTTTGATACGCAATATGACATTGGATATGATATTGGGATATCTCTTTATATATGGGATCAATATTATGTAGGGATGTCAATCCAGCCAACTCTATCGAATTATCAAGCTATTCGGTTACTTGTCATTCGGGTTGTGATTTTTTCATGCTAGAAATTTTCAAGTCTAGCTCTAAATTATCGGGTTTCAGGCTAACACATCGGGATAATCGGGCTCAAAAAAAATATGAATTTTAAATTAACATATTAATATTGATAAATTTTAATTATATATATCTAACAATGAAATACATCATAAATGAATGTCGCTTCAACTCAAGATTAATATGTAACTTTTAGAAAAGTAAGAACATATCTCTTTCATAAATGATTTATCTTTTTTAAATTTTGAATCTAAACGTTTTATATTAACTGTTATAGTAAAATATAAAAAAGTGAAATGATGAATTTAACTTTCGAATATTGAATCAAAATGTACTTTTACATACATTTGGAAAAAAATCTTTATACTAACTTTCAAAAGTTTTAAAAAAATTAAATTAATAAAATTTGAAAACTAAATAATAAGAACTCGCTAATTTTCAGGTCAATCCTATGAGGCTCGGGCTATCTCCGGGCCACCCTATCTAATTGTTAGCTATTTGGTTTAGGGTCATTAGATTAAAAAAAAAACTAGGGTTATAATTTTTGAACCCTAACCCTGTTGGGTTGTCGGTTAATCGAATCAACACATTAGTTTCGAGCTAAATTGACATTTCTAGTATTATGTTTGTTTACATTTACTAAACTACCTGCTAAAAATAAATTATGACAGGAGAATAAAGTCTTAGTAATTTAATTA
Organism: Monilaria moniliformis; assembly: GCA_034509125.1. Lineage (NCBI taxonomy): Eukaryota > Viridiplantae > Streptophyta > Magnoliopsida > Caryophyllales > Aizoaceae > Monilaria > Monilaria moniliformis. Next base: position 25,445 of record JAYDZE010041422.1, on the reverse strand, counting down.
ATTAATTTATAATAGGAGGGTGAAAATATGATAGTTTAATTTATTAATAAAATAATAATTGATATAATTAAGATTTGTATTACATGTCATATTTATGAGGTGGTATATAGAATCCAAAAAATATGCATAAGCATATATTACGTACATATCATACCCTTATCATGTATAGCAGCCCTGGCTATAATCTTGAAATACACTTTAAAATTAAAAAGTCCCCTATAATTTTAAAATACACTTTACAATTATAAAAAGTCAATTATGCGTCTTGTAATGAGATTGCGGAATGAATTTAGATGTAGAGCGGCAGTTTCTAGTTTTCGATAGTTCAAAAGGACTGATCGCGCACTACACCAGAAGTTATTTTGATTATGGTGTACGTGTGCAAAACCATATTTTATTTATTAATTATTTCTTAAATAAAAGTTAGTAATTCATAATTATATTTTACACCAGTAATAGCAAAGCGTAATTTCTGAGGCCAAAAGTCACACATTCGAATCTCATAACACTTCTATAAGTCTGTGTTTGCCACCTTTGGTTTTCCGTGTGTGGTTTACGTGGGTTGAAGAAAAAAATGGAGAAAACCTCACCCTCACATGTGGTTAAGCGCTAATATAGTGATTAGTTGATCTAATTTGTGCAGGTTGCAGGAATCCGACAATTCAGATTAGGGGAGGGAGTAGATGCCTCTGGTGTGACAACCAAGTTACTAAGCTGCAATTTTTCCATTACTCTAATAGTAGACAACCACTCGAAGCTCTTTGCTCTTCACATGCGTCCTCCTATCATCAAATTAATATTTGGCCGTCTCACTTTTGCAATCTCACAGGTAAATTAGTTACACGTTATTCAATAAAACATCAGTTGATTTTTATTAATACTATATATTATTATTCTTATTATTTAATTGTGGCAGCAGATGCAGGGAAGAGAACTGTATGCTGGGAGTGATGATTTGACAATGCTGAGGTTTAATGTTGGGACCAAAAGTAGGCCCATGTATGGTGCAGGGAGAAACATGCAAGATTTTTTAGAATCTGAAAAGGGGCTTCCTTTGGTGATTAGAGTGAGCTTGAGATCAAGATTCAATGTGGTTTGGGGGATTTTGGAATCCAAATATCACCATGAAGCCCAATGTTTGGTGGTCGTAGATGATAATTATGATAAGAAACATCGGACCCAAGTGTACAACAGCACATGCGTGATTAATTCCTAGTGTTATGCCTCATGTGTGAGAGTTATTTTTGTTTGATATATTCTATGCTACACTTGATATAATATATAGACGTGTGCTACGTTGGATGTAGCATCTGCAAGGTTGGACTACAACTAAAGTTGCAGTCATCGAGATACATTGTGTAACTATAATAATTATATTTGTGTATCTAATTACTATTCAATGTGTAAAATGTTGATTTTCTGTTCTCGAATTATGAAATGAGAATATTCATATTAAGCTATAAATTTGAAAAACATTTAAATCAAAGCAATGACGTCATGTTATACGGATAAAAATATGATTAAGCACATTACACAGAATTCATGAAGATGAGGTAAATAAATAAATATAAAATTTTCACTTCTAATGGGAGTTAAATCCAAGTGTTACATTCATCCAATAAGGAAACACATTTACTGTAAAAAAATTTGATCAAATGACTGAAAATTAATCTAATTTCTCATCATTGAGAATACTGCACTCAAGGTATAAAGTTACCACAATAACTATTAATTTAACTACACTAAAAAATAAAAATGTGGGATTTGAATCCAGAATTTGTATTCATCCATTAAAAAAATGCATCCATTGTGAATCTTCATAATCCAATGGCTTCAAATGGTTCTCAAGTTCTCGCGATAAAAATGGTTCTCCTTGATGGATGAATGCAGTTCTTGGGTTCGAAACTCGCATGCAACGAGATTTATCATATTTTTTTAGGACAGTTAAATTTATGGCGAATACGGTAACTTTATATGTTTAATGTATTATTCTTATGTTCGCACAATAAGATGTGTTTTATTTTAGTCAACTATTGGAGAGATTCAAATGAGAACTTCTTATTATTAAATGTGAGAACCATTTTCAGTCCTTAGATTGCAAATATCTATGATTGAAATATATTTTTACAGGATCAATACCGACTTGGATTTGAGTCCTGGATGAGGCAAAATTTTATTTTTTTCAATATAATTAATTTTTAGTATGAATATAATTATTTTATATATTGAATCCAAATATTTATACGTCATTTTAAAATATAATTAATTCGTATATACATATATGGAAGGATTGGTGTAAAATTGACAACAACCTAAAGTTACTAAAGCATAAAGGAGGTAGTAAATACAAAAAGGAAGTGACCATCTTTAGCACAAAATCATAATAATTAACTAGTGGCTAGGCAATAATTAATCCTCGAAATAAAGCAATCCGTGTGGTCCGTGTGGATGTGGATATGGCGTCATGCTCCATACACCCAAAAAAGATAAAAGATAAAAGAAAAGGAAACCAACGATTCTGTAAAATCGCATGCTCCCATTCACTTTATCGTTTTGTTCTAATATCCTATCATTGAGAAATAAAAGTGGAAGTTTTATCACCGTTGTGTACTTGCCTAGTACAATAAGCACAAATAGAATTTAAATATGGATCATACACCTGCAACCCAAACAGAATATGGATGCACGTCAAAGATAATTTTGAATTTGATAGAATGATTGGAAATAGTACTTACAATATAAATACAAATATGCATAAAATCAAAATTGGTTGTCAAATTCATTTCCACCGAACTATATTTGAAAACACTGTCAATCCAAATATATTTTACTAGAAAACTTCCGATAAAAAATATGGTGAACTTAGAATTCTTCTAAGTTCATGAACTCTAATTATAATCATTATCAGATTCCATAACTAATAATCTTTTATTTGGAGACCGATTTCATATGTAATCATAACTTTAAAAAAATATATGTAACTGTGCAACAATATCATGTCTTAAACTCAAGTTCTAAGGCCAATTTAAACTATGTGAAACTTCAATTTATCTAAGGTTACCATCTTAGTAAATATGTATGTTGGATGTTCATTTCCTAGAATCTTCTTTTATTGTGAGGTTTTATTCTTTTCCAAAAGATGACAATTGTAGTGGTATTTCAACTCTTTGTTCTTGAATGAAACATCAGATTCTTTACCAAGAATACAACACTTTGACTATCACTGTAGAGAGTTCTATTCTTATGCTCATTCCCAAGCTCACCCAAGAAATTACGCAACCGCACCATCTGCTTACTTGTCTCTGTTACAGCTACATACTTAGCTTCCGTCGTAGACAATGCAACGACCTTCTGCAACTTAGAAGCCCAATAAATAGTGGTACCGCCATAAGTAAATGCATATCCAGTTCTACGCCTTCTCCCATCAAGGTCATTTGACGTCAAATCTGCATTAACATAACCAACCAATAAGACGCTCTTGCCATCAAAACACAAAGCCTTGTTCGTGGTACCTCTCAAGGATCATGGAATCCACTTAATTACTTCTCAGTGTTGCTTGCCCGGATCACCCATGAACCAACTCATTACTCCCACCGCATGAGCAATATCAGGTCGTGTATACACCATGTCATACATGATGCTACTAATTGTTGAGGGATAATAGACCTTCTTCAAATGGGCGTATTCATCCTTTCTCTTAGCGACTCATTTCTCAAAAGTTTGAAGTTACTTCCCAACGAGACACTAACAGGATTCGACTCATCCATGTTGAATCTTTTTTAGACCTTATGAATGTAATTTCCTTGCAAATATATACTTTTCCTACCGCTTTGTCGCGCTCGATCCTCATACACAACATTTGTCTTGCTTCTCCAAGATCCTTCATGGAGAATCATTCAAACAATTGCTTCTTCAACTTATCCACTTCTTTTTCAACAGCTTCTGCAATCAACATATCATCAACGTATAACAGTATGATAAGATGGGTTTTTCCGAACCTCTTGCAATACCAACAATGGTCAGGGAGACATTTTTTATATCCAATCTCAAGCATGAGACAATCAGACTACTTGTACCACCACTTCGGAGCTTGATTCAGGCCATGTAGGTTCTTCTTCTACTTGCATACAAGTCCTTCTTTCCCCTTTATTGTAAACCACTTAGGTTATGTCATATATAATTCTTCATCAAAGTTACAATGAAGAAATGTCGTTTTCACATCCATCTGTTGTACAACTAAATTTTTGCATCTACTATACTCAACACCATACAAATAGTACTCAGTTTTACAATAGGAGTAAAAACATCAATATAATCACTACCGCGTCGCTGCTCAAACCCTTGCACAACCAGTCGGGCCTTGTAGCGCTTGCTACCATCAGCTTCGGCATTTATCTAATAGACTCATTTGTAGTGCATTGCTTCTTGCACTTTGGCAGCTCAACAAGATCCACAGTGACATTTAGGATGAGACATGTCAACTCATCATCATATCAATCCTTCATATACTTCTCTCCAACCTGTTATACTACATAGCAATTAGGTTCAACACCATCAATAACTAGTACGTAATAGTTCAAGGATGAGTACCTATCTAGTGAAGGTCGCTCTCTAAATGGTCTATGCAGCGGAATATCTGGTGGTAGGTATTTGGCTCTTTGTCGAGAACATCTTCATCATTCTGACTCTCCTTACTCTCGCTTGAGTTTTAGATGTCTAACTTGATCTACTGAGATTCAGAATTGCCAGAATTTGACGCCTCCAATATGTCCTTGTATATTACCTGTAATATATGTTCACTGAAAATCACATCTCTAATACGAATAATCTCTCGATTATGCTCTTTCCAAAGCCTATAACTAAACCCATCACCTCCACAGTCAATCTCAATCTCAAAATCTAAAGACCAAAAAAAAGAATCAAATAAAGATTTTCGGCGCCGCCTCAGTCTTTCTACAAGTCTCTTATTGTCTCTCATTTCCCGTTTTGATGTTGTGTATCCCTTCTCTCCGTCATCACTCTCTATTTCTTCTCATTACCGCCATCCTGACGCCATCCACCATGGCCCCTACTCGCTTGTCGATACCCCTCGCCCATACTCACTTGTCGTCATCGACGTTTGCTGCCATTGCTCACCGACGTCCTCCGCCACTTCTTGTCTTTCAATAAGGTATACCTTACCAAAGGTATCGTACTTTATATTTTATCGTCTCATACCGACGTCATACCGAACCTTTCAGTATACTGTGGATCAGTATACGGAAATTTCAGTTTGAATTTTATTATTGTTGTACCAAAATCTATGACTATCATACTTATATTCTAATATTGAATATCCTATTTAAAATTATTTGATTTTATAATTTACATCTTTTCATTTTTTTCAAAGTCTATTTATTAGTTACAAACTTATATTTATTATTATCTCATAGTTAATTAGTTATATAAAATAGATGATAGATAGTGTAACTTATTTTAAAATTATGATTTTTTTTAAATATCGCTATAAGATAAGTATTAAGAAAATATATTATTTTTTTATATTTATCAATGACCATATATTTTGTTATTTATATTATTTTTCATTAATTATAAATAATTATTTTTTAACAAATCTACACTAATTCTATATATAATGCTATAAATATTATGCTATATATATTGCAGTATTGATATGTTGGTATATACCGAAATATTAATATATCAGTATATTTTGGTATTTGGTATATACCAAGATACAATATATATTCATAGCAGTATCAAAAAAAGTGATATCATTATTTTACTAAAATTTTCGGTGTACTAGAAAATCGGTAATTTTCGATGTGATTAGTGTAGTACATCGATTTTTCGATATATTTTTACACCCCTATTTAAAATCACCTTATCTTATTAAAAAGAGGTAACTGAAGTACTCAAATATAGTTTTGTCTTCATTGACTAAAATGTGACCTAATATAACACTTGGACGTTGTTGCACTAATACCTAACATAATCATTAAAAAATAGCCATAACAACAATAAAAGTGATACTAATGTAACATCATAATAACACTATTGGTGTAACATCCTATTAAAACAATTGGTGTGGTACAACTGGTACTTGCATATCGATCTGGATGTGAGTATAAAACAATGAGAGATGGAGACACTAATTTCTAGAAGATTTGATTTATTACCAAAACTTTTAGTAAAATAATAAGTTATAATCTAACAATTGAAAGATTGCATGAATTAAATTTGTATCACAACTTATAAATCATCCATTTTTTTATAAATGAGTGATAAATGTATATATAATTGGACTTTTGAGGTATTTTACCTATAAAATTAATTTATAAATATTAATTAATTTAAAATAAATTAATATATTAATATTTATTCTTATATAATAATTTAGAAAAAGATTAATTTTTTTATTGGATATCTACATATTTATCTCCAAATCAAATTGAAAATCATATTAATTTTCATATGTCAATATACACAGCTAACAAATATTTTAGTCTACACGTAATCTTTGTAGCTGTGTTTGGAGGATCTATCGAACCAATTTTTCAATTATATCTTTAAAAATATAATAGGGACAATTTAAATAAAAAATAATATAATTAATAATAAAATCATTTTGAATTAAATTAATTCTGTTTAATTTAAAATTCAATTTATATATATTTATCTTTTCTATTATTTATATTGATCAAAGAAACGGTGCGATTTGTAATCTTTAATTTGAAGCAGACTGCCTAGGTATAAGCAAAAAGAGGCACTACTATTTTGATGCTAGTTAAATGATTTGTCTTTGAATTCACCTTATAACCTAACATTTTCTCATAGTAACAACCACACGCCCACAGACAAAGGAGATCCATTTTACTTTGCGGCACAGTTTGTGTCATATTGATCAGATCTGTCTCAAGAATTATCATACCGACTCAAAACAAGCACTATATTTATAATAAAAATAGTTAAAAATACAAATAAAATCAATAACATATATATAAATAAATAAAAGCTATACTGCCACATGCTTTAATAATTAATATATTCCTAAATTCTGGTGGAAAGTGGAGACAATTGATACATTTTTTTGTATTTTTGATAAATTTTTTGATAGGATTAATGATCGAATTTATCCCGATCTTTAGAGATTTTGTCAATTTTATCTTATCCTTTGAAATTTATCAATTTTATTCCAATTTTTAGCAATTGAATCAATTCTATCACAATTTTTTACATTTATCAATTCTATTCCAATTTTTTCAACTTGTATCAAATTTATCATCAGAATTTCACTCCAACGTTTGAGCCGTGACACAATGTGTCGGATGATAACCTATTATTTTGTTTCGAAAAATAAGTTGAATACAAGTATACCGGTATTTCACTTTAATTTTTATTTTTTAGAAATAATTATCTAATAAATGATTAATAAAATTGATACAAGTTGGAATTTGATGATAAATTGATAAGTTGAAAAGATTAAAGTGCAATTAATACAATTACTAAATATTATGATAGAATTGATAAATCTTAAAAATTAAGATAAATTTAATAAAATCACTAAATATTGAGATAGATTTGATTGTTAATCCTTTTCTAATATGTGTCAAGTATGTGTAAGCGGGTCGAGTATGAAAATTTAATTTGGGATCCGTATAGACGATATGTCACAATATTTTATACTTATCTTATATTTGGTCAAATTAGTTGTGTAGCTCTCCTTTCCACAAGAATGTCATTCGTAAAGAATATCCACACACTTCCTATTAGTATATATCAATCAATCCATGACTTTCTTATAATATTCATGTACATGTGTATTATATATGTGGTACACAAATTGTATAATTAAAATACTATTTTCGTGAAAGAAAGCATCAAATGTGTATTTTTAATTATCCCACCCAATAAAAGACAAAGAATTGTGAAAATATTATATGAGTAGCATACTCCAAACCAAAAGTAGAAGTAAAAAAGCTTAAGATTAATTAACCAAATGTTTGTTGTTTGGTGCTAGCTTGCCCATTACATGGCCACTACCCACTACCAAGTGTATGGAGCAATCATAAAGTTGCATCGCATACATATATTAAAACATAACCAAGATAAAAGCATTAGGGAATGAGGCATGTGGATGCCACACGCACATCTAATAAAAAACACAACCACTTATCGAAAAGACATATCGATCGATCAATTTCATATATTAATTACAACAGCAGATCAGTATTTAATTGCTAGTGTCAAAAGGGTTTGGAAGATACATCCTATATTTATCTAATATAGATCAATGTGTAACTACACATATATAACTCTTATATCAAGTCTACGCTATTTCATCACATAAATTTATAGTAATTAAAGTTGGCGAGCTAAAACAAATATAGTAGTATCATCTTAGTAAACCTAAAATATTGCATAAGAACATGTATTGCATGATAATGTCATTAATGGCTCGGTCATCCGAAGGAATGACGAGAGAATCTTTAGGCCAAGAAGATACCATGGGCCTGTGGCGAAGCAGTGGGGTTAGACGGCTCCTGCATAGAAAGATAGGATTAGAGATAATGTTCCATGTGTATAAAGATCTTTCGTATCTTCCCTTTGACATTTTGATCTTTTCCATATTTTCTGTAATCTAGGTTAGTTAGGATCTTTAGTTTATATATGTGTTGAGTCTTTGATGATGGGGAATGAAAAAGCAATTAGTTTAACACTATTATTTCTTCACGCATTCGTGCGCTTCTTTACTTTAACTCACATCACGTGTATTCTTTCGATACGGTTCCTCCCTTCTTCGTCACAATTTTCGAAATTCGAAAGCACTCAAAGCTTTCCCTTTCCTGTGTTCGCTATTTTGTTCGTAACAAATAATTCATATTATACCAAAAAAAAATGAAAACAGACTAATAAGAGTAACGTTTCAAATCGTATATGGCATTTCAAAATTTCTTTATTATTGTAAATGTATCAATGTAATCCTTTCATAACAACCACCAAAACCAAAAAGAAAAAAGAAAAAGTTAAGTATGCACTAATTAGCTAGTCAAATGGACACTAATTTCTCTCTCTCTCTCTCCAGAGTGTACATTCACAGTTTCTGTTAGAGTAGTCTTTAGCTTAGGAGGGAAGAATTAACAATATACTTGCGGTTTAATAACAATTTCTTACCTAGTGATTTCGTGATCCTTGTATTAATTATTGACACAACGTTGGCGCACGCACTTATCATGCGCTAAGAATGTCGACATTTTTGTTGTAGTAATACTATGATCAACATGAGCCATATATATATATATTAAAAAAAAACATGAGCTATATATATAACAATTCGCAAATAAAAAGGAAATTAAGATATTGCACGTATTCGATGTTGATCATAAGTTATATAATTCACAGGTATATGATCATTTTTTATCTTGTTAAATTATTATTTTACTGAAAATTAGAAGTAAATCGACAAAAAAAACTTTGTCATGTAAATTAATCTTATTTTCTTGTAGAAGAAATAAATAATTTCTAAAAGCAAGCGTAGTAACGGCGATTAAGTTTAAGCTCATTTTGTAACTAATTAATTTATAATTAAGTACCTTAGAATATATTTTCTTTTTATAAGAATTAATACTTAATTGATCAAACAGGTTATTGAAGTCACTAGTTTTCGGATGAGTTTTAAGTTAATTATGTATTATGTATTATATATGACTAACAGGATGTATTCTATATTATATATGAGTTATTAGTTTATTTTAGACCACTTATAAGTTTTAACAATTCATAAGATATTGCAAAAATATATAATATGTAATGTGTCAAGAGCTTATTAATTATCAAAGTATTTGGACAATTGAACTTATTAGATAGAGAAATAATTGTGAGTTCAATAGAGAAAATACTATTAGAGAGGAAAAATTGAGGAGAAATGAAATTGGAAGTATATATGTTGAGAATTAAAAATATGCCCACAATATATTTTTTTTGTAATTGCTGATTAATTACTTATGCGATCATAAAAAATAAAATGGAGTTAATAAACTTATATTTTGGGAAAATTATAAATTATTGGAGCTTTCCACAATTATTATAAGTTGTTTAGAAATTTATTTTACTAAATATTTATATGAAATCATAAGCTCAGTCAAATACTCTCTAAATATTATACTTTATTCTATAAATCGAAATCATAGTATGCTACAATATAACACTGTTATATGCTAATACATCAAACACAAAGTTAAAATATGCTTAAATTAAAGAACATGGTGTGTAAAAAAAAAAAAAAAAAAAAGAAAAAAAAAGCAGAATACGATGTGTCGTAATTTGACTTCCTTGATCTCAGCCCCTTGTGTATAATTCACTTCCTGACCAAACTCTCCCCTTCCGGTTTACCGCACTCGCACTCGCACTCGCACTCACACTCACACTCACACTCACACTCACATACATACATACATACATACATGCATACATACATACATATATTAATAATATATTTATAATATTAATATATGCACGTTAAACGTTGTTTAGAGTGATAATTCACACCAGTTATCAGGATTTAGGGAAGAAAAGTACCTTTAGTAATTAAATATATAAATCTATTGTCTACCTTTCCCTCAAAATTCCACGTCTAGAATTTCTTTCTTGCTTTTCTATAAGTACTTGATTCCGGCTGCCACTAATTATATTAACTTACAATGTGCTTTTTTCCCAACAATATGCTTACTAGTTCGTATTACAAATATAAAAATTATAAGTTTTTAAAAGAAGGCCCATTAAATGTTACACTGAAAAATGTTCTTCTTCAAAACAATATATTATGTTAAATTTTGTCTAAAAGATGGACTTTTAAGACGTTTTCCTTCAAATAATATATCGGAACGAGTGGACCAAATAAAAAGATGTTACCATAGTGTTGCTCTTGTATTGTAGAAATGGTCGAATTGCAATATATTCTTCTTCTGTGCATTATATATCAATTCTATGTCACTACAAATTAAATGTTTAAATAAGTTTAAAGAAAGTAACTAAATTCTTAGGTATTAAAATTGATTATAATATATAGATAAATAAAATTATTTTAAGAAAAGTAGCAAAAAGTCATGGATCAATCCTCATGCGGAAAAAAAGTTGAGAAATTGAATGAGTTTTTTTTTTTTTAAGGGTGAAATTGAATGAGTTAATTAGTTATTATGGTTTTGAACCCTAAACCAATGTTAGTTTTCATTCAAATTAAATTTGAATGATTGAAACTATCAATTTACGGTTTGGTTTTAATTTGTACTACAATTGGTTTATCTAATTTGTTCAATAATAGGAGCGTCAAAATTTAAGTGGACGAAATGAAATTAGGGTTTTCATGTGTACTTGCGATATAAGATGAGCAGTCAAAATATACATCTTTCTATGATCTTACGTATATAAAACGATCGTTATAGTTGTTATATACTAGTAATTCATTTACTGGATATTATATAATATATATATATATATATATATATATATATATATATATAAGAGGTGCACTTGTGTTCGACCTTACGATTGACCGCATGCATGCGGTTAGGTCAATCCGCCTATTTTGGAGTATAAATATAATTCGGTAATATAATTAATTAGGAATGTTGTGTGCAATGGTTGAGCGTTTGGCTCACACAGTAAATAAATTTTTTTCTCAAAAATACATAAGACTTTTTATTAAAATCAAATATTTTTCTTTTTTTACATTTTCATAATATTTTTCATAAAATCATATAAGATTTTTACTTACAACAATTAAGACTTTTCTTAAAAAAAATAAGATTTTCTGTTAAAATTAAATAAGAATTTTATTTAAATGAAAAAAACTAATTTGTTTAAAATTTTATTTGCTATTAAAAAAATTATTTGCTCTTAAGAAAAAATTTGTTTGATTTTATGAAAATTATTATTTGCATTTAAGCAAAGTATTATTTGCGAATAAAATGTTCGGAAGTCTTATTTGGTTTTATGAAAAAAACTTATTTATAATTAAGCGAAGTTTCATTTATGAAAAAAAATATTATTGTCTTATTTGCTCTTAATAAAAGTATTATTTATATTTTTAAAAATTCTTATTTGCTGCAAATAAGAGTTTGATTTCATGAAAAATATTATTCACATTCAAACAAAATTATATTTATAAATGAAAAATCTTATTTGATCTTAAAAAAAGTCTTAGTTTATTTTATAAATTGTTTGATTTGCGTTTAATGGCAAAATCTCATTTGCGAATAAAACTTAAAATCTTATTTAATTTTATAAAAAATTGATTCAAATCTAAACATTTCATTTACCAATGAGAGAAGTTTTTTGAACAAAAACATATACCTGGAAGTAAATGGATGCTTTAAATATAACCCAAAAAAAATGATAGCTTAAATATAAAAAGAAAAGAAATGAATGACAAGTATTTATAGGATACGAACCCATCTATCAACAAGTGTAGGGAGCATTAAGCACTAGGCCAGAGTTAAGGGATGTCATAAGATTCCTACAAAGTTTTATATATTGATAATCCATTCAATTAACAGCACATAATATATGAGAATCAATGTTAAGTGGAGAATCATTTTTAGCTCTTTAAGCACGAAAATCTACGATAGATGTCTTCTTGTTGGATAAGTGCAGCATTAGGGTTCGAATCCTATTAGGAGCGAAATTTTCATTTAATTTCATTTTTTTCGACTACAGTTAATTTCAATGTCAATGCAATAACTTTATATATTTAACATAGTCATTTTAGTATTTTTAGTTTTCATGATAAAAATGAGTATTAACACTAATATATAACAATTTAGTCATATATATATATATATATAGTGTTGTAAAGAAATTGAATTGCCAGTTAACTTAGATAACCAATAAAAATTAGGTAAGTTTAGCCAAAGGAAAGTGGTGGAATCATACGTGCTCCATATTTGCAAAAAGTTGTGAATGGACAATATGATTTAATTCGTTATTTTTGTCCTTTTTTTTGGGAAGTATAAGTGGTGGAATTCCAGCCTAGCTATAATGACAACTGCCCCTTATATTTTGCTTAAGACAAAAATTCATAACCATGACGTGTCGAGACGAATGCAAGACTCATTCCACCTCTTTCGAGCGACAAGGTTTTTTATTTTTATTTTTGTAACGTTGGATAAAATTATTTGATTCAATTTGATAGTTTTAAGTTTTGAGGATAATTATGTTGGCCGCGAAGGCCAGCAACTGCTCTTGTGCCTCAGTATTTGAAATGTGACACTGCCTGTTATGCTTTAAGGAATAAAAATAGGGCTTTCACTCGCAGCAATTATTTTTGGCTTAGCGATAAGCCCTAAGGTTCAACAATTATAATTTTATATATGTAAAATTGTTTATTACCACTATGGTTTTCGAGCTAAGAATATTGATATTTCTAGCTTTTCCAAATTTCTCTTGAAGAAAATGTGAGGAAAAATAATTACTAATTATTTCAATATACTTAATTGGTGTCATGCATAATTAATCATTTTTGCTCATAATTGTTTTTTATATCCTACCCTCTAAACAAAATATGACGAAAAGAGTATAGTCGAGCACCAACTATTAAAACATCTCTCTGAATCACCACGTGACATAATGCATGTCTAAACTACGAATTAAATATATTTCCTTTCTATCGAGCATCAAGAATCACAACATTCTTTAAAAAAAAAATTAAAAAAAAAAAAGAAGAAGAAGAAGAAAGAACAGATTCACAATGAATTAACTACGATCGTCTAGTTGGGAACATAATTCAGCAGTTACCACCTTTCTGATATGGTAATTTGTACAGAATATTTTCAATCATCAAACTCTACATTTCAACAATCGTATAGCTTGAAAGTAACATTTAACTCATAATTTAATTTTTTTAAAAGAAATAGAACTAGAATGCTTTTTTATGGTAATACAATTATTACTTATCGATGTAAGTTTTATGTTTTAAGAAAAAAAATTAAATATCATAATATTCTTGCATTATATATATATATATATATATATATATATATATATATATATGTTGGGGGGGGGGGGTTTATAATCTAGAGTGAACATCAAATTTTGTCCATGTAGATGAGGGATTACACATTTGCGGTCCATGGAGATGAAAATGCACATTTGCCATCCTTGGAGATGAGATTAATATCATTTCAAGTATTTTTCCTCTTTTTGGCAGAAATTTCTTTCGAAAATGCCCAAAAACCCTTAAAGGGTATAAATATACATTTGGAAATTCACTTATTTCAGCTGACACATGCACAAGCTGCCAAAAGTGTTTTTTGCAGCTTTTTGGTGATTTTTGACATTGTGTGTAATAGGCTTACTTTTTTTTTACACTCTCTCTTCAAGTATATATGCTAAAATATCTTCTTTTTCGCCCAATTTTAGCTTCTTCTGTGGGAGCTAATCTCCATTACTCAGAATTACTCGAATTTCAGTAAAGCAGAAGGTCATCATCAACAACTAAATTGTCTCTTGTTTTAGAAAACCCAGAGAAGATTTTCTCGACATCGTTTTTGGCTTCTTCTGTGAGAAGTCGATGTATGTGGTGTTGAAGTCGTTCGACCTCATTCTCTCCACCTCGATCTCGTACTAGGCTCGTCGTCACAATCCCATTTTGCCTCTAATGGCATTTGAATACCATTTTAGCTGGGATGATGAAGAACTGCAATCTCTTTTGCACAAAGAGAATGAAACATCTTTCAAACCCACGCGCTATTCTTCATGCGTTTCCACTGCTAGAAAGCAAGATATTGAATTCGTTCTTACAATCAGTTCGATTATTTGAGTTTCCAGAAAAATGAGAAGTCGTGGCTGTTGCAGCTCGTTGATGTTGCTTGCCTCTCTTTGGCTTCAAAAGTTGAAGAAATTCATGTTCCGCTTCACGTAGACCTTCAAGTATGTGTGTGTGCCTGTATGTGTTTGTGTGTGTATTGTTTCATTATATTAATTCTCAGTCTACTGGTTGTTGTCCATTTCTTTTCTTGAAAATATAATTAGAATTTTTTTTGTTAATTATGTGTTGTAGGTGGAGGATGCGAAATATTTGTTTGAGGCGAAAACTATTAAAAAAATGGAGCTCTTGAATCTTTCTGCATTAAATTGGAGGATAAATACAGTCACCCCGCTTCCCTTTATTGATCATTTTGTATGACAACTTGGATTGAAGAAGAATTATATAATTAATTTGGAATTAGTAGGCCTCTTAGTTGACCTTTATAATTTATTTATTTTAATATAGATATTGATATTTTATTTTAATTTTATGAATTTCTTTCATAAAATCAGTCGCGCTAGTATTGACTTGATATTTTATTCCACATAATGTATTGACATCGCTTTATTTTATTTTATTAAAATAAAATAAAATACAGTAATCAATTCAAATTAAATCTTATACATAAATAACTTTAGCTATGAAAATATTAAAAGAAATCTGGAAAAAGGATCCATATCTTTTATATGTCACAATAATTAAATAAAAAAGAAAGTAAATTCAAGTATTTGGAAGCACAACTTAGTTGGTAAAATATTTTTCCTACAATCAAGCACTTGAAGTTGGGACTTATAAAAATTTCCGTTGACTGGATAATAAATCACAAATCAGGTACCCAAAATTTGCTTAAATATCATGACAGATACCTAAAATATAAATATAGGAAATCAATAATCACAATTCACGTAACCTAAAAATAGATATCTTCTCACTAAACATCAAATCAAGATCTCTTAGTCAACAAATTTAATTCTTTGAGTAAAGTTTATTAATAATCAATTTAGCAGGAGGAAATTGATAAAAAAAAAAAAATGGATCAATGGTGTGCTTAAGTTGATGAGAGTCTATAATTTAAATACTTCACTTTGAAATTCATACCAATTTAAAAGTAATCTATTAGAAACTACGAATATTATTTCTTGCTATGAAGAAGATAAGATAAGTTGAACAAGACTGCTTCTCTTCTTTTCACTAAATTAGGTAGAGTCAGCATGCTTTGTGACAATATTTTTTTCCTTCTAATTTATGTATGTATATATTAATATTTATTTTTACATTTATCATTTGAAATCAAAGCAATATGGACCGAAATTATTTTTATTAAAACAAATAAAAATCTTTTATTCATTCAGACTCAACTATATTACCCATTCCAATAACACTAAATTTCAAAACATATATTTACATTTGAAATATTATTGAATTAGTTTTTTCATTCAATCTACTTAATTATGCCTCGCCATAATATTGATTTAAACACTAGAGAGATTATCTAATTTCATAGAGTTCTTAACAATTTCGTAAAAGTGTTTCGTCACATTAATCAAAAATAGGTAGACCAAGTGTAAATTCCTCAAAAGTCAATCAAAATTAGCTAGATTTTTGAAACATGCTTGTGCCCAAAATGACATCAAATTAAATAGTTAACTAAAATTATTGTAATGTTTAGTACGAACACATATATATACATAAATATATTAATATATATAATAATATCCACCATCAATTTAAAAATCAGTATAAATATATTTTGGTTATATTTTATACTTGTTATTTATATTTGGCATAACATCGACATACCAAAAATTAAAAAGTAAAAGTCAGCTTATGTCAAATCACGAAAAACTGCAAAAAAGTATTTTTTGCAGCTTGTGCTTGTGTCAGACGAAATAAGTGTATTTCCAAATGTATATATATACATTTTAAGGGGTTAGGGGTATTCTCGAAAGAAATTTATGCCAAAAAAGTAGAAAATGACTTGAAATAATATTAACCTCATCTATAGGGACCGCAAATGTATGTTTTCATATCTAGGGACCACAAAGGTGCATCTCTCTATTTTCAGAGACTAAATTTGAAGTTCACCCTATAACTTAGTACGATTGAAGAATGAGTTGTACTCTTCAAAAAATTACTATCTCTCTCTCACACACACACATTGGAGATGCCTCTGGAATCTATCTAGAAAGGGTTCAACTTCCCTCACACAGAATCACAGAGTGACACATTAGTCATGTGTATTAAATTGATAAAAAATAGGAAGGAGAAAAAAGTGAAATGAAAAAACCTGTATATAAAGGGAGGAGTGGTGGGTTTTAGTGCTCATAGCAAAAGCAGATACTTCAACTTGAGAGAAGCTCAGCAGCTTCTCTGTGAAACAGTAGTAGAGAGATCTAGAGAGAGGTGAGAATTGCATGCTTCACCACTATTTTTTTACTTTAATTCTGTTTCCTCTTTCACTCTCTTTTTCATTTAATTCTGTTACACTAATCCACATTTCTTTCTCCAACATTTTGTCATCATCCAATGCTGAATTTACGTTTCATTTTTCACGCCAGCTTTGATCCTATTTAATTTAGTTATTTTAATTGGTTATCTACTTGGAGAGGGCACGTTCTTCTGTAGAAAATTTTCTTATTTATGGTTGCTACTTTTTTAATATATTTGACAATCTAAGAGCATCCACAGCGGCGACCGAGTCTTATCATTTCCCTTACACTATTCAAAGCACCGCAACAACTTTTCCCTTAAAATTTCTCTCCCTATAAATTCTAATCTATATTTTTGCATTTTCAGTGTGTATACACTTGGATCTTATTTTATTACATGGCTGCTTATTATTTTTATTTTTATTTTTCTGTCTCTTTTGCAAGGTGGTGAGCAGCATTGATATAGCTAAATTTGTTGGTCTCATCAAATTCAACTGAGTGGTACAACTGTGAGTACATAATAATTTTATTAGTTTTATTAGTTTCCTAGTACGTATAGATTCAGCTGATATTATTTTCTTGAAATACTTTATTATTTCTAGAAATATGTGCTCATAATTACGCACATATTCTTACATATCAAATTTGAATTCATAACTCATGTATTCGTGCTTCAGCTCAATCCAACTAGATTTGCTACTAATAATTATTTAATAAATTAGTAAAAAGTAATGAGCAATTTATATTTTTGACGTATATTGTCTATTTATTATAAAATTGCCAATAAATTAGTAACATTTTTGTAATTAGATAGACAAAATACACAAGTTTTACAGTAACGTATCAAATCAATCACCAAAATCTCATCAACATATTTTTAATCTATTGATCATTATTATCTATTTAAAATTTTCACTAAAATATCTGTAGATTTTTTCTTGCATGATTTACTAAGCTAGAAAGAGTATATAGAAGTTTTGCTTTTTTAATTCATGTTCAACAACTCAGGTTTCTTTAGAATATACGAGCATTCCTGTTGTGCAATGCACGAGTATCAAATTTTTAAATTTTATAGTATTAAGTAATTTAATATGTCAAAAAAGTTATTGTAATGAGAAAAATAATATTAAAAAGCACAACTCTATAAATATTTCCTTGTTAGTGGCATGAAATCATCAGTCAGCATTGACAACTATACAAAAATTTACTATCATTTGTAAATAGTTCTAAACAACTTTTTTTTGCAATTATATTTGTCACATTTTATGTTTATATGGACTCAATTCAGGATCAGACCAAGAAATTGGGAACCTGACGAAAATTTTAAAAAAGATTATGTACAACTTACGTGTTAATATTGAACTTTAAGTTAATTAACATATTATTATTTTTCTTTAATTTAATTAATATATAGATTTTTTTTCATTCAACTATTAATAGCAATTTGCACATTTTCTATGATCTAGAAATATTTAAGAGTTATATTAGTTGAATTGCATCAAATTTTGTACCAGAGTTATACAGTTGCACATGTTTGTTATATACTTCATTTGTCTATAAAAAAATTTATCTCAGATTTCTTTTTCAATTGTCCACAAAAAGTGTTCAACTTCACAATAACTTATTATTTACCAAAAATATCACCTACTAACTAACTAATCCAATATAATAGAACCAGTTCTTCACTCAAAAAGTATTTACCAAAAAGTTGTTAAAATCTGTAGCAAACCCAAAGTGATACATTTTTGATGCACAAATGGAATATATTTTATCAAATATGAATTTTAAAACATAATTGGATTAGTACATATTTCACCTATATGATGCACATGTATCATACTTTTAATTTTTGTGATATTGAATAACTTAATATGAGAATAGTAATTTTACAATGATAAAAATTAGCATCACTGAAATATACTCCATGATTGGGTAAAATAATTATCTCTCTCTATCCTAGATAACATGACCTAAAATTCAAAAATTACATTAACAAGTGAGGTCCCTTTAATTTATAGCCACAAAAACTTCAATTCATTAATATGCATGCTGAGCCATGTTAAGTGGGACGGAGAAAGTAACACATATAAATATGAATGAATATCTAATTCACAAACTTTATTTTACAAACATTCACCTAAAATATATAAAAATAATTTTACATAGATAATCAATAAACACACTAGAAATTGATTTATATGAATAAAAAAGTTTAAATTAAAATACACCATACTTTTTTCTACTAATATAAATATATGATACCCCATACGTCCACGAATTAGTGTCTTATTTGCTTTTGGCACGAGTTATAATAAATTATTTGAGTGTGTTGTGAGTGGAATGAGGATCCTACTTTTATTATAGTTCTAAATTGATTAATTTAGTTAAATATGTTGTGATTGAAATAAATTTTTGAGTGGAATAAGGGTCTTAGGGCGGGGGTCTAATAATAATTATGGTAATAATAATTATGGCGGGGTCTAATAATGGAAATATTGGTAAATAATAGGTGATATCGAGGATTGTAATTAAGTGGGTTGTGTGAAGTATAGTTACTAAATATAATATAGGACAATAGATTGTGGGTGAACAAAATTAACAAATTAACACTATTTTATGGGTTTAATTACATGCAGATCATTAATGGCATTAATATCTATATATTAATTCATGGACACCTATATCTATATATATAATCAATAATAAAAATAACTGAATTAATATAATTAATTTAGTTACTAAATAGCATATTACCATATTTGGAACTGTTTTGGTGGAAAATTATTTTAGATATAATATTTTATTAATTAATATAGTCCCTACAGGGACATTTAAATGAAGATCTTTTGTGTTAAATGTTAATAGAGAGATCTAGAATTTAAAAAATTATTGTGATAAACAATCATGAAACAGAAATACATTGAGTCACTTATATATAGCTATACGTCAAATAAAATTATAGATACATGGTATGGCGATAATTTGGTCGATTGCTTATCATCGTGGTTGTTCATAGAATCATGATATTAATTATAGATATGGTGAATATCATTGATTGGGCTCCTAATGGAGGATGAGTAATCTGTCACGGTAGCCCATTATCACCACATTCCCTCTCTCATGCACACAGGGAATTATTTGACTACGCGTAGCAGAAATTTTGGCAAACCAGTCCATTTCATAAAAGGGGTAATATATATGTATATATATATGATTGGATCATCCATCAATTAATAATTTAGCTTTTTTAATTACTTTCTACAAGCTAGCACGTGTGTGTGTGTGTGTGTGAGAGTGTCACTACTCAAAAGTAACAATATATGAGTCGGCAAAGCTAAAATAAATGAGTGGCTATCTTCATTCTTTATCTATGTATAATTGAGGTGATTTTGAGTCTTTGTGTGATCTAATTAGAAAGGTTTTCATTTGATTGGGCTGTGTTGCTCTCCACCTATCCTTGTCACTTGTCAACACGTAATGTAAATCCTACGTGCATCACTACTTCTCTCATTCTCAATGTCCTCTTAAATATTCATAATTTTTGAAAAATAATGTTGTTTCTCTGTCTGAGTAGAACTAACACATGATGTTGATAATTAAAAGAATTTAATTATATGAAGTTAGAAAGCCTGGGATAATACCTGTTTGAATAGGTTAGTTTGATTAAAGCCGAACCGAATGCATTTGATTAATGAAGATGAAAGAATCATATGAGACACTCGTTTTACTCTTTCGTTTGTCGGCTTCTTGTTTTTGATGAAATGTGTGAGCTTATAATATATTATATACACTGATAATCAGTTGCATATAGGTTTCCATTATTTAGGGGAGTGAGAACCCAGGGAGGCTCTTGCCAATTTTTTTCTCTATAATCGAAATATATAATTATGAAATTCAAGAGAAGCTTCCTAACTGTGCCTTATACACACAAATCTAGTGATGTCTCTATAAACTCACCATGTATACTTGATATCAATGATTCAACACAGTTGGAACAAGTGGAGATATCATCTCATGGCTGATCAGAATGCTGACGTGTCACCAGCCGGAAAGTGGAAGTTTCCGGTGTTTGTCTTCTTCCAAGATGCTAGGTTTGTTTGTTTTCACACTCCCTCACATGAAAACCTTAGGGTTTTCTTGATATACATACCATAACTTTGTCAAGTTTTTTAGGAATGTTTTCAAGAGGGATGAGCTAGGGTTGGAGATACTGCGCATCGCGTTCCCAGCGGCCTTGGCATTGGCCGCCGACCCCATAGCATCTTTGATTGACACGGCCTTCATTGGCCACTTAGGTCCGGTGGCAATCGCAGCAGTCGGAGTTTCCATTGCCATTTTCAACCAAGCCTCCAAAGTCACCATATTCCCACTCGTTAGCATCACCACCTCATTCGTTGCTGAGGAAGACACCGTCAACAGGATCTCCGATGAGCAGCACCACCTCGACGTGGAGAAGGCATCCGACAACAGCATTGCCATCGATGAGAAGTCCAACAAGATCAAGGCTGATGATGGTATGCATGTATATATATATATATATATATATATGCAATCTTCTTCATCTCTAGCTATATACTAATTGATTAATTTGTTGAGCAGAAGCTAAGACAAGCGTGTCGAAGGCGGAGAGTAGTGAGCGGCGCCACATCCCTTCAGCGTCGACAGCTCTGGTTCTTGGAGTAGTGCTGGGGCTCATCCAGACCATATTCCTTGTATTCCTAGCAAAACCCCTCTTGAGTTTGATGGGCGTCAAGCCGGTTAGTTAGTTAGTTAGTTAGTCAGTTAGTCAGTACCGTCCTTGTTTGTGAACATATTTACCTATTACAACGTTGTAAATGTTTAGGGATCTCCAATGCTGGCCCCTGCAGAGAGGTACCTAACCATAAGTTCACTTGGTGCTCCAGCAGTTCTGCTCTCTCTAGCCATGCAAGGCATCTTTCGCGGATTTAAGGATACAAGAACTCCTCTTTATGCTATTGGTAATATATAATTCATTTCACTTCTATCTGTGTGTGTGTTTTGTATGTCCAATTTTGTTGGTGTATATCATGTCTTAAATTCTTGCTCTTCTTTTGTATCAACAGTCATAGGTGATCTAACAAACATAATCTTGGACCCCATCTTCATATTTGTGTGTCGTTGGGGCGTCTCCGGTGCTGCCATTGCTCATGTCCTTTCACAGTGAGTTCTGTTTCACTCACTCTACATATATACATACTTTTCCCAAACATGGTTTTTCTCTAAGCAAGAAAACTTTTTTTTATTTAATGTGATCAGGTACTTGATCACTCTGATTCTGTTTAGCAAGTTAGCAACACAGATTGTGCTATTACCTCCAAGCCTCAAAAATCTGCAGTTGACAAAGTTCCTTAAGAATGGCAAGAACTACTATATATTCTTGTAATTGGTCGATACTCCTTTTTGTAGAAAGGCGCCTTTTGACTGCAGCTTGCCCCCCTGCAGGTTCCCTCTTACTAACAAGAGTGATAGCTGTGACAATCTGTGTGACTTTGGCTGCTTCGTTGGCTGCAAGGTTCGGCCCCACTCCCATGGCAGCATTCCAGATAAGCCTTCAGGTCTGGATCACTTCTTCACTCCTTGCTGATGGCTTGGCAGTTGCTGGACAGGTAGGTTAGTTAGTTAGTTACAACACTGTTCAATTTTTTCAAAAACAGTTGAGATCAACAGAAAAAAATCAAACCACTAATTGACTGTTAGGCAATCCTTGCTTGTGCATTTGCTGAGAAAGACTATCAGAAAGCAACAGCTGCTGCAACTCGAGTGCTGCAGGTAACTTTTACTGAGTCAATCTCAAACAAAGTAACAACACTTTTGTGACATTTGCATGTCATACCAATAAATTGCGTTTTCTTTGCAGATGGGATTTGTGCTTGGGCTTGGCCTTGCAGTCTTCGTTGGAGTTGGGCTGCAGTTCGGATCAGGAATATTTTCCAAGGACAAAAGTGTTATTCATATGATCGCCATAGGCATCCCGGTAACTCAAACCTGAACCTTCCTATAACCTAAATCAAGTTCTATTTTAGCTTCGGATTTTGACTGGTTTTGTATCCATCAGTTTGTAGCAGCAACGCAGCCTATAAACTCGCTAGCATTCGTTTTTGATGGTGTCAATTTTGGAGCGTCTGACTTTGCATACTCTGCATACTCCATGGTACGTAACACCTAAGATGAAGATCAGCAACACTTTTTTTCATATTTATATTTTTTTCTCTTTAACTTTTCAGGTGCTGGTATCCATAGTAAGCATTGGATCATTGTTTCTGCTGTCAAAAACTAACGGCTTCATTGGGATCTGGTTCGCTCTAACCATCTACATGGGATTAAGAACATTTGCTGGCTTTTGGAGGTATAAGGATCTACGTTTTTCACCATAAGTCTCATACCTTTTCTTTTTCTTTTTCTTGACTGATGTCCCAAATTTTCCATTTGAATGCAGGATGGGAACAGGAACAGGACCTTGGCGCTTTCTCAAGGGTAGATCGTCCTCATAGAATAATATGATCCTTAAAATGTAATAGTAATAAACTGTCTTTGTTCCTCCACCCCTTTTGCTCTATTTTTGTGTTTCTCGTTGTTTTTAAGGCAGTATTTTCTTCATACAAGAACCTCCTCTTATCTGTGTATAGTTTCCTCAAATTTGTCCTCTCACCTGCTCTATACGGACCCAAAACAAATGGTGTATATTCGGACCAAGAATTATATAAAATAAAACTCAGTGAAGGAAAAAGAAATTTGTCGGCTCAAACTCGTTTCGTAATTGGGAGTTTGAATGGCTACTACTGCCCATGGCCTTGGTAGATCTGGAAATGATAGTAAATGTTCTTGCAGCATAACTTGACAAAAATCAACATAAATGGTCTCACAAAATAACATTAAATTAAATTTTGTAATACTAGAAGAAGTTAAGACAAAGAACCTCCTTGTTTTATCCGAAATAAACTGGACTTCGTCCCCATGAGAGAGAAAGGGAGACTGATATTTCAACCCGACGCATGGACTCATAGAAAGAACTCGGATAAAAATTAATTATGTAACCCCACAAATCGCCATCAAATATAATTGCAATCACCAACAATTGATCCCCACCACCCAACCTACACCACTCCCATTTTTCCAACACAAGAAAATTAGTGCATATTACGTCCCTCTACACTTCTATCCTAATCTAATCCATGCCATCAATCACCATCAACATATGTGGCATCCATTCCTACTTCTTGTCGCGAAACAATTAAATATCATATTCTCTATTTCTGGGTAATAAATAATAAGATATAATATTCATGAATTGATCATACTTGCTTAAAGAATAATATGGATTCATGTTACATTGGAAATATAATATTCGGATTTAGCAGAATACAAAGGAACAGTTGCCCAAACTGGGCTGGGTTTTCTTTAGTACAGCCCCCGATGACAAATGAAAACTCAGGTAGTAATAATCAATAAATGAGGTAAGGTTTTAATACACCTTTGTGAAAGAAAAAAAAATTTAATTTCAGTTTTACCAATAAGAACTCGCGAAGCCCATCATTGCTGCGGCTACCTTCGACATGCACCTTTTTTCCGCGAGCCAAAAAAGAGCACAAAAATTTTATATACTTCCTACACCTTTTCTTGTCTAAGTGAGAATGAATTCATGATCTGTTTCGCTAGACTACGAGCTGATCAAGTCGCATTTGATCAAGCCAAGCCCCTAAAACAGTGTGATCGACCGAGTCAGTTTGAGGATTTGGTTTCAAACACTCACCGGATGGGGCAGCGCCAGAACTCGGGGCAGCGGCTTTGTCCATCATCTCAGGTGGTGATTCTTTGACAAGAGATTGCACCCAGGACAAGTCGGGTTCTTCTCCATCAGCTCTGCGATCAAACGAGGACGAACTCTTCAAACCACCTTCATGTTCTGCGCTAACTGACCAATCAACTTTCCCATTGGCAGGTCCCCATTTAGACCATGCACTTGTGGGAGATCCCACAACAGGGGCACGGTTGGACCCAAGTTCCAGGGAGCTGAGGCTGCGCATCTGCTGCTGCTGCTGCCTCTCACGCTGAGCAAAAGCTGAGAGACGGGCAGTCATGGGGGATGCTGGCTCCAAGCTTCTTGGTGACATCCTCGGAGATGACACACCAAAAGAAGCCTGCAACAAAGGATGTTCAACATTTCTTGGAGAAAAAACATTAGTATTTATGGG
>JAYDZE010041311.1:0-26697 GCA_034509125.1 Monilaria moniliformis | reverse complement strand
TAGTTTTCTTATCAATCAATTTGAAGAAATGAAAACTCGTCGAAAAATAAATTAGATGTTATGTAATTTTGTTTTGATTTTGAAATGCATAACTTTAAACTATAACATTGTTTCAAAATATACTAGTTTTTTCATTTATATTAATTTTTTACGTGTTACGTAATTATTTATGGTACAACTCGCACCCCCAAATTAAAAATCCTGGATACGCCACTCGAAACAAAGATAATGGCCCCGGCGGCTTGTCCAAAAAATTTCAACCGTTGCGGTCCTGATTTATGATTGCAGCATTGATTAATACTAACAATACAAGAATCAATGATACAATAATGGAGGCATCTTTATAACCATTTAATTTGGTCACCCATGATGTAACGCCCCTCGCCGCCGACGCTCACGACAAACCAAAATTACATTTGCACTCTCAACTCTCAATTATTTCTAGGCCTCTTTCAATTTCCCCTCCTGCTTTGAATCGAAATTCTTCATTTATTATTTAATATTTCACTATATATACACCTCCAGAACTCGAGTGCTTTTCAAGTAATACAACAACATAAAAGCAAAATCAACACCGAAAATATACATTATGGATACATATACATACTCTGTAACTTCTTCTCCATCGTCTTCTTATTCGAATTCATCTAATTCTTCAACTCGGTTTACTTCTCGAGAGGAAAGGAACCGGAAACCGCCGCCGGCTGACCGCTCGGCTCTCCACTCCGTGCGTAGACGTCCTGCGAAGCACGTGATCACGAAGAAACCTATTGCGCCGATGCCGCAAACCCCTCCGAAAATCTACAAGGTGGAACCTGTCAATTTCAGGGATGTTGTTCAGAGGCTTACGGCAGAGCCGGAGTTCCAGCGGACGCGGTTGCGGAAGGTGGCGCCGCCGCCGCTGAGCTTCCTCTCTCAGGCGCCGGCGTTGGACGGGGCGGGGTTTAATTTGTCATCACCTTCGGCTCTCGGATGGTGCTCCTCCATTCTTTTGAGTCCTGGAACCCTTTCCTCTTTTGACAGAACTGCACTTTTTTAGATTTTAATTTTTTAATTAATGAAATACGATTATGAAATAAAGAAGTTTATATTCTAAGAATCTTTAATGTAAGCTTACTAGGATGCATGAGTGCAAAGCGTCCATGTATTACATGTATACTTGATAATTCAGAAATGACGCACCTTGTTGAGGGTCGGGCAGGGTTGTCCGACCTCACCATCGGCCAACGAGTATCGAAAATTTGTATTAATTCGATTGTTCGAGCTGCCGTTAACCCCACGTTTGAGCTGTCGTTGAAGAGAATGTTATGCAACTAGACTGAGCTGAGAAAACTTTAAAGAACTTTGGCTTTAATTGCAGAAGTCCGACCCTTGATAACAATTCTTGTATCCATCTTTTATTTAATATTAATTTGGTTTTGGTTTAAGTGATTGGATTAGGTTTCGGAATGAATGGAGAATTCTTTATGGCCAACTAAATTCTCCCCCCTCAATCTGGATTTCTTTCGATTGATGTTAGTGTACACAACTAATTATAATGTATCATGTATGTAAGCTATATGGAGTAATATGTTTCTATCACGTACTCACCTATGGCTTGGCAACATATATATACATATTTATTAGGAGTCAAAATGGGATATATCCGATCGATTTGCTATAACAAACACAATTTTTTTCCGTAATTATAAAAATATGCAGAAAAATACCCGTTGTTGCTAAATGTTGCTTCACTACACAACCGTAAGAGTGGATCGATGGGGCCGGGGTCTACTGCACGGCGTGGTCGTAGAAGGGGCAGCGGATCTGGTGGTGCAAAGGCAGCGTTGCGCAAACCTTACTCTATTTATTAGAGTGAATAGTGAAAATTACTCATTTTGATATGTGTTGTAACCTACTTTCGGGTGAATTGTTCAAATTGGCTTTTACTATTGCCCATCACTTCACCATCTCAAAAATCTAGTTGTGCATTCGTGTGTATCGAAAGACAATTGCATTATGGTATGTATTTTTTGTATATTTTTATAATGATGCCTAAATTTTATCTTTGATGTAGCAAAATGGGTAAATCTCACAGAAGTAATAACAGCTTAGATACAAAGTTGATTATAGTAATTTCTTAGTTTTTTCTGTGAGGGGTAATAACTTCTCAGTTGGTGTAGAATTATCATATTGTTGGATCTTTAAGTTACTCAGATTAGTGTGTGGAGAAGAGTATGCATACAGAATATATTATATGTCATTTAATGAGTATGTTTACATGTTCTGATAGAATCATATTAACCACACCGTGCATGTTATATTATTCAAATGTGCTCTATGTCAAATAAGTTAATTAATTTTGTCATGATTCAGTAAATTTGTCAATAATAAGTAGTTAATCCCTTTTTCGTATATTGTGTAACGCAATTTTAGTGTGACATTCAAATTAGAGTTATATATATGTTGTCCCACTCTTGTAAATGATATTGTCATGTTTAATTTTCTATTCAATACATAAGTACAGTAGGAGGAGTCGTTGTCGTTGACTTGTGATTATAGATATTCAACTAAAGCATCAGGCACCTGCATTATAATTGCTATTTAGGTGATCCTCTTGAAATAGTGTTATTCAATTTACCGCAGATGCAGGTCATATTATATAGTTGGGATTACATGGTATAAATTGATATATGAATAATGACGCATCTACGGCTACTCCCCCCCCTCCATCTATCATATTCCACTTCCTTTTTAATAGATATACATGGCTTTTCCTTTAATCCTTCCAAAATTTCTGAGCTATTGTAACCTTTGTGATCATCCAAAAATCTTATATATGCATTACGAATCATCAGGTCAACTCTAAGAGAAAAAAAATGACAAAATCAACTGCGAGAGAAGTAAATAAAGCGTTTTTCTCGGCTAAGAGAAGTAATTTGGTGAACTTCAACAAAACAAAATCCAGAAATCGAACATCCAAGCTTTATTTAGAAGCCTTTATATACAAAGTATTATCATTATAAAACCTTAATGCACCAAGACATGACGATGAATCTATTCACAGCACAACAATACGGGATTACATGATGAATTAAGAGACAACAATGTCATCAACATCTAACCAGTCATTCGATTCCTTGTCCTTGTCGTTGTGCTTTGCATCAACATCCTTGGACGAGCTCTTTCCCAACTGAACCCAATCTCGTGAATCTTTATCAGAACTGTAATTTGACTTTCTGTAACTTGTAGGGACATCTGCATCATCGTCTTCAAGATCACTAAATGATACATCATCATCATTCTCAATGGGAATAGTCTTTCCGACAGCATCACCAGTTTCTGTTTCTTCCTTTAACCAGTCATCTGCATCATCTTCATCCTTGTCACCAGAAACATCCAAAGAGCTACGTCCTGAATGCTGATCTTTATCTTGGTTTCCCTGCTTTTCTTCAGTCACAGACTTGTCAAACATACAGATTTGATTCTTCTCAACTGAGGATGTAAGTGTTTTAGAATCTGGAGCTGTTGAAGTCCCAATATTTAGGAGAGGCGACTTTTCAGATCCAGTTTCAGGAGATGGCGCCAAAAGGGGCTCCTCATGGTGAGAAACAGCAGTTTCCTCAGGCTCCGAAAAACTTTGTCCAGGTAAGTTTTCAGTATTAGTTGTATTTTGCTTCTTCAATTTATGTGCCAACAAGGCCCTGGCTTCCAGAATCTGCATAGCGGTAGTAATGGACTTGGATATATTTGAAACTTAATTGCGAAAAAGAAAAGAAAAGCATTGCAGCATTCATAAGACAGTGAATTAAGAAGTACAGCATGGTAATGGATTTGGTAACAAGGTCATATTCAGAGACTGCTGAAGTTCAACACTATGTCTCTAAACATAATCATACACTACATAAGTCCAGCTAATTCAGTGATGGAAAACAGAAAGCCAGTAGATCAATTACTTAAAAGTGTCTATAAGCACAATCTTTTATCTATTACAATTCAAATGAGGTCCACTAATTCCCCTGGAGATAACTAATTTCATCTAGAGTAAAGCCTTAAAAAAAGTGCAAGTGCAGAAGTGGCGACTGTGAAAACAAGCGGATTAAGAAAACTGTCTTATAAATGCTGCGATGCTTTTTCTTGAGAAACTGAGACAGGTCAATCAATGCACTTCTATCGTGCAGAGAGACGCACACATTCAATTGTATTGAATTCAAACCTGGCTTGTAGCAAACATAGACATATGCAGAGTAGTTGAAAATTTATTATTATTTATTTTAAAAATATATACCTTGAATTTTCACTACCAAATATAAGTATTCAAGAAGGTTCTGACAATAACTTAATCACAGGAAGTTGAAAACAAAGACTTAGACACTAAAAGAAGCCGGATGTA
The DNA here is from genome assembly GCA_034509125.1 of Monilaria moniliformis. Lineage (NCBI taxonomy): Eukaryota > Viridiplantae > Streptophyta > Magnoliopsida > Caryophyllales > Aizoaceae > Monilaria > Monilaria moniliformis. Next base: position 22,325 of record JAYDZE010041311.1, on the reverse strand, counting down.
GAAAGCTGCCCAAGTTATACAAGATAAGTGAACTACCAAATCAGGTTGAATTAAGAGGGGAACAATATCACTGAAATTATTAATTCGGTTAATAAATATAGGTAACGCACATTTTAGTCCAATGGCAGCTAAGTGTACAAAGAACAGAGATGATACACCTAGTAGGATTTTTTGTCATTAATTTTAGTTTTTTATACTATTTGAAAACCTATCTGCTACATTCTTAGTGAAATTTGGCTGTAAGATCTCCAAAATTAACCAGGCAAAAGAGCACTTAGGTTCTGATGAAACTCGACTTTACTCATTTATCATTATCAGATGCAGCGGAAGCCCTATTCGCCCACCCTAGCCCCACCACGTGTTCTACCTCAGCATGCATAAACAGAATAAACTGGAATGTAGACAAAAGCCAAGAAGAAAAAGTAGCAGTGAATTGAATGAACTGAAACAACCATCTATGATGGAATCTTTTGAACATGACCGAACAAGTCTACTATACAGCTCAAAACATGACCGAACAAGTGATAAAAATCTACAAGATAAGAGTGTCCGATTATCATGGGTAACACACAAATACATTGAAGTGCTTCTCCACTGAATGAATTTTTCTTGCACTTTGATGGATGTATTATAATACACATTAACTTTAAAGTAGAAATAAAAGCACATTAAATTCAAAGTACATTACAGCAAATACATTCTCTGTTTCCCTCTTACAACATATCCATCTAGTTTCATGTTAACTAAACCTATGATCATGTATGCATACATAATAAATTAATTTTTCTCCAGTTTCAAGATGTGGCATATTTAGAAGTACAAAGGACAAGAATGAAGAGTCAGAGAGAAGATTGCAGTAATGACAAAAAAGAACCTGTGGTGTTGATAGAAGTTCAGCATCCTTCTTATCCAGTCTAGGGTGAACAAGTACAAAGTAAATCTTCCAAAAGCAGCTTTCAGTCATGTATCCAGGGCAGAGCTCAATCCTTAGTGCAGCTAATCTTGGGGCAAGTCGCTCAACTGCCAAACCATGTTCTTGTTGGGCATCCGACAAATCAAAATCTGGCAGATAAAAATAAACAAGAGAGTAATTCTCACATGCAAATCACACTACCTAAATATTACATCAATTGCATGCCACCATATAAAAAAACTAGAAGAAGGATTAAATAGTTCAGTAAATTCTTCACAAATTCTGATATGCCAAGTGAATAATCTTGCTAGAGAAATCTATAACAATCTTGCTGTGACACAGAAAGGTATTGATTGAATGGTATGAAACCGTTCACAATAGGAAAATGGCTCTACATGGTCCCATGAAGACTGCCAATTAAGCCAAGTATATCCAAAGCTGGATTTTTCAGTATACTTAGTTCTAAGCAAAGTCTGCTTAAATGTGAGCAATGATCCAACTTTGAGCTTCCCAATATTGGCTAGCCCTGATTATTGATAGTTGTCGCATTTTATGCAAACAAAGTTATGTATTTTCATTTAACCAAATGATTGTAGAATCTAGTTCTAAGATCTAGGATGGGGATTTAAACTAGCACATTAAGATGAGGAAGTACATTAACAAGTGGAATTGTAGTGGAAAAGATTTTACCAGTTATTTTCACATTTCTATCGCTTCTCATTGCTGTATTAAAAAATCAGAATAGTGTGTCCCATTGAACAGAACGAACTGTCAGGATTGATCTTATCAAGGCCAGAACTATTTGAGTTTGAGCTAGCCAAAGCTCAACTGACTAAGACCAGTTGAGATCCTTAGATGTCTTTTTCATAAGAAGCCCAAATTATACACAAAGGGCTTTGAAGTTTGAACAACTTCAGCAAGAGATAAATCGTGGTCAATGCAGTGCATCACAGTCCAAAATTTCATACAATTTCCTAGTTATTAGCTACGCCCTTTCCAACTTAATTACTGAGAATTTCTTGGATTATTAAGCCAACCTGCACAGAGATTCCTCGATCACTCTTTAGTTAAGATATAACAACGCTATTTAGTGACCAACAATCAGCCATAATAAAGTACAACCAACAACTCTCAGTCACAGATAACTACTGATAGCCTTGTCCAGTGATCAACCGAAATTCCATTCATAAAACCAGAAGTGGACAAAATACGAGTCCTTGTGAAGTAAACAACAACTATATCTCTCAAAGATTTGCACATACCTGGCAAACTTCATCAGCAGTAGAATGAAGAAAACCTATTGACCTATAAAATGTGCATTAAGAGAAAAAGAGGCAATAGCAATGTTCGTCGTACCGACATCATCTTCATCATCTGGAGGTAATGGGAAATCCAACCAAGTCTCCGGATGCATAGCGACGTCACGCGCGAAAGCCACCACTTCCTCAGTAACACCAATAGCAGCTCCACTCCCCAAGGAACCGATGCCATCCTGCTTCTCTCTCTCATCATCCGATTCCAATTGCAGGAAATTCGAAGCCAATTTAGTGATTTCAGAAACGTTGATGTTGTTAGACAGCCGCGAAATCCCGCTCTTGAACTTGCCCCCAATCTCCGCGAAGTCATCTCGGATCCTGAACATCGGATCCTGCTCCGAATCCACTAAATTAGCGTCGGGCTTCTCTTCACCTTGCGGGGGAGGGGCTAGGAATGAAGCGACGCCCCAAAACTGGCGGGTTAGGGTTTTACTGAGCTCCGAGAGATCCTCTTTGACACCGCGAGACGGCGTTGTGGGAGATGACACCTCGTCATCATCGGATTCAGAGTAGTCGGGCTGCTTAGATTCGGGCTTCGTAGCATCGTCTCCGTCGTCGTCAAAGTTGAGAGAGTTTGCGATGGATCGAGCCAGCCATGACATTATGTGAATAGATGAGAGTAAATCGGGTTGTGATGTTCGGGCCGGGTCACCGGCGATCTGTGTTCCGTACGATTGGGGATTGGGGTATTTACAGAGTGGATTCTACTAAAGAGGTGGGTCTGTTATTTTCAGCAGAAGAATCATTCTTCGTTATTGTCTAATTCACAATAAGGTCCCTCAGGTTTCAGCTTTTCACATTCAAACGCAACGCAAATGTAACGGTGGAGGAGACGGCATTATTTTTTATCCTTATTCTTTTATTTATCTTTTATTCCAGCAAAAGACAAATAATTTGCATTGTTACTAATTATTACAATAATACCATTTAAAAAAATTGATGTAGCTTATAATTTCATTTATTTCATCATATTGAAAAAAGACAAAAAAATAATAATGTAGCTCCTACCCTCCACACCCATGTCTAACCATGCGAATTTTTTTTTGATAATTTCAAAAATCTCAAGAATAATAATTGTTATGCAAAAACTATTTATAAAGTAGGGATCAAGACTCCATTGAATAAGATCATCACGAACATTTCCAAGGAGTGGACCGAATTTCTTTTCAACGAACTTGCTCACCAGATTGCTAATCGAGCTCGTAAGTCTTATAATAATTTTTTTTTATATATGACTCGCTCCTGCGAATTGCTCTTTTGATGTAAACTTTGTCCCTTAATGAAAATAAATCTCTGTGCTCGAAAAAATATTCACGTTCTACATAATTTATTTAATAATAATTTTGCATTATATATCGTGAATAATAACTTTTATATTTTCTTCTTTTCAATATAAAATTTCTGAAAATGATATGTTTAAAACGGTATATTGTACATTAATAATTTTCAAACAACAAATTAATAGCAAATGTTACAATAAGAAAATTCATGGAAACAAATTAATTTTAACAATATAATTATGTTAAAGAGCATATAGTTTGATTCCCAATTCCATATAGTTTTCCATATTAATATCAGACTAGAGTAATAGTTCGGGTTATTGATGTATTCTATCAACAGTCTGAAAATTAACATTTATAGTTCGTGTTATTTAAATGTATTTGCCCTCATAGCATACTGTAGATTATCTATGATTAGGGCTAGCTTAGGGTTTAGAACTAAGTCAAAAAGAGATCATATATTTATTTAGTGTAACTAGTACTTTTTTAGAAACTTGTCCCTTTCTCATATCATAGTTTGAACTTATAATAATAGTATTTGTGAGTAGAAGAATAAAAACACAGAATAGAATAAGGAGAATACAATTTGACATGGAGTAAGAGCATACGCAACAGCGGTTCCCAAGGCGGCCGCCTGCTTACCACCGCTGCAGGGACCAAAGCCGAAGGCTCGAGTCGTAGCCGCGGCTCTTCTGTCGCTCTTTCCACCACGCGCCCGTGAGGTGCACTCGCATCTCTCGACCAATCAGAGCGCGAGTGAGTCGCACATGCTAGACATGTCATGTTGGCTAGTTTTGGCTGGTTTTTTTTTTATATAAAAAAAAACTGAGAACATATAAAATAACATAATATTTTTAATAAACTAGTTGTTGGCTAGTGTTCATTTTTCTTATAAAATAGAATAAACTAGTGGCTCCCGGCTTTTTCTCATTTTTTTTAGTTTTCATACTTTATAAATATCTACCTCTTTATCTCATTTACACACCACAATTTTATTTCTTCTCCAACTCTTCTCTAATTTTTCTCAAAAATTAAAGAAAATTTTCTTACAGATTTCTCTCTAGAATATGGATCCTCACGGCGCCGACAATGTCCCGACGGTCCATATTTACAACCTTCTCCGTATCGCTAGCAACGCGGGGTGCTTGTTGTTCGTGATTTGATAAATTCCGACGAAGGACATACGTGCACCGAGAATGAGAAGGGACGACACACGCCTCGTCGCGGATTATTTCTCAGAGAATCCGCAATGGTGGCCGAGTGTATTTCGTCGACGGTTTCGTATGCTCATATCTTTATTCATGCGCATAGCAAATAATTTGGAAGCAGATAAAGAGGTTTTCCAACATCGGTTGGGCAGCACCGGACATCAAGGGCTGTCTACACTTTAGAAATACACATCGGTCATCCGACAACTCGCCAATGGCGGATGTGTCAGTCAATTCGATGAGTACCTACACGTTGCCGACTTGACGGGCCGAAAACGTTTGGTCTGATTCTGCCAATCAGTTCGGAGTGCATTCGGCGCAGAATACCTGAGGTTGCCGACAGCCCAAGACTGCCAACAATTGCTCTGTATGCATAAGGCACGACATGTCTTACCCGACATTCTTGGTAGCATAGTTCGCATGCATTAGTAGTGGAAGAATTGCCCTATGGCATGATGGCGCCTGCAAAAGCGGCCACAAAGGTACTCATCTCACTATTGTGCTGGAAGAAGTGGTCAGCCAACGACTATGGATTTGGCATGCGTTTTTTGGTGTTATCGGCTCCAAGAGTGACATCAACGTCCTGAACCACTCCAACGTCTTCATGGACGTGCTGAATGGTAGGGCACCAAAAATACAATTTACTGTCAATGGTCATCACTATGATATGAGCTATAATATCGCCGAAGACATCTATCCGAGATGGTCGATCTTCGTGAAGAGCATTCGCGCAGAAACAGAAGGCTGTATGAAAGGACGTTGAACGAGCATTCGGCGTTCTCCAAGCACACGGTTCACAATCGTGAAAGTTCTGGGCCGTATGTGGTACAAGGATGAGCTAGTATACATAATGTACACGTGTATTATAGCAAAACATGATCATCGAGGATGAAGGTGGGGAAGCACCTAATCGGAAGGACGAAGGCACGACCGACAACTCGACCACTACAGAAGCACCAACTTTCCAAACCCGTCGTAAGTCGATGCGCGATAGAGAATTGCACAACCAACTACAAACAGATTTAATTGAACACATGTGGAGCCGCTTCAGCCCTCTTGACAAATTATTTGGATTTTAAATTATGTAATTTTCGTATTTCAATAATGTAATTTTAGGATTTAAATTATGTAATTTTTCGACTTTCAATAATATAATTTTAGAATATTAATCATGTAACTTTCTTTATTTTAACGAAATTCTTATTTCATTACGTAATTAAAAAATATATTAATCAAGAAAGAAAAAAATAATAATAAGACGTGGGAAATTTAAGGAAGAGTAAAACTAAAGCCCTTTATTGTGGGTGTAAAATTTTTAAGAGAATCTTGGATGTGGGGTCCACAAATAGTGTAAGGGAAAGGGAGAGACTCAACCTCTGTTGTGGATGCACTAAGATTGCTCATAAGAAATGGAGAGCGTTCGATCTGCATTAAGAAAATATAATTATTTATTTATTTTCAATTTAGATGCTTAAGTCACTACAAAAACACTCGTTTTACCAGCGGATAAACACCAAAAGTCTGCAGGTAAAATCGGTTATCGGTGGATTTCACGCGTTGGAAAAGGCTTGCAGGAAAACAATTACTGGCGGATTTCATTCGACGGAAATTATTACCGGTGGATTACCGACAGCTTCATCCGACGGTAAAAGTCCGATGGAAAAAAAGAACTTTTCGGCTGGTTACCGGCCGCTGCCAGTATTTTCCGGCGGAAAAATCTACCGGTAGTTTTTTTTTTTTAAATATTCAATTTTTTAGTAATCCATAACAATAATTAATCTGCAGGTTTGTATGTAGTTTCTAGGCATCTCTCTTAAGGAAAATTGTAGGGATGAGCAAAATACCCGAAATCTGATTATCCGAACCGAACCAAACTGAAATTTAAAATTTGGTTCGGTTTTTTTCGGATTTCGGTTCGGTTCGGTTTTGATATTTCACAAATTTCAGTTTTTCGGTTCGGATATACTATAAACCGAAAAAAACCAAAAAATCGAATTTATATTTAATATTATATATATATATATATATTTCATATATATTCATATATTTTTTGGATTTTCGGTTTTTTTCGGTTTTTCGGATAATTTTATGATATTTCGGTTTTTTCGGTTCAGATCGATTTTCATAGTTCGGATTTCAGTTTTTCGGGTTTGGTTTTTTGTGTAATTCGGTTCAGTTCGGTTTTAATTTTTTTAAAAAGTTGGTTTTTCGGTTCGGTTCGGTTTGGGCGAAAAACTGAACCGAAAACCGAATACTCACCCCTAGAAAATTGGGTCAGTTATGGAAAGGAAAGTAATATAGCAGATGGTGGAAATAAAACAAATATATGATATTGAATGTAGTAAGACATGTGTACTTTACAAAAAGTCAACTGATTAAATCCATTCATGTCTTCATAGGTAAAGGAGGTCACTGGTGTCTTCCTTAGTAGAACATCCCTAATTTCATCTTCAGTAACTGGCCCAATCGGTGTGCGTAGCATTGCAACTTTAGGAGATGGGATATTTGAGGATGAAGCATTCTCATATCATGTACCCCTAATGAATGTTTCCACTTAATAAAATGTCCCCAGCCAAAGAATGTTCACCTATAAAAAAAATATGAAGATAAAATTTAAGTATATAAATGTTGTTAAAAATAGACCTTATGATCAGCCAGTAGAAGAACCTTGGTTTGATAAATAACAATTCCAACTTTCTTAAATACATGGACATCAGGACATAGAAGCTTTCAAACATTGTAAATAGATAGTTTCCTAGAAACCATGATCAGAGAGACCTATGTATACACATGTTTCCCTACAAACCATGACCAGAGAGGTCCAACTCATAGCAAAAGATAAATATCAACGCATGCTTGGCACGTAGTTTCATATATTATCATATTTGTCTAATTTTAGAGTTATCTTAACTACAAAGTATTTCAAGTAATATGTGACATCTCAATATGTATATTCATGCTTATTGTATTCAGATTATGACATTAATATGTAGCACATATAGTCACATTCAGTTCACATAGTCATAGCAATACACACATTATCAATATATATGCGTATATATACATATATATTTCTTTTAACAATAATATTTACTCAATTGAGAAACTTGAGTTCAAATGCAGAACACCCCTACCTTTGCAAAAGATTATTACTAAACCGTTTCATTTAGCTAGATCTTTTTCACTCTGAGGTCTTTTCTTTTCCTTTATGACTACTAGCCATAGTCTTTTTACCTTTACAAGAAAAATAATTATTAATTACACATTAATTGATCGCACAATAGAATTATATAGGAATTAAATTCCTTTAATTTATCTTTAGGATTATTGAACTTCATGTCAAGGCTCCTACTCTACAAAATAAATTGTTTTTATTCAAGCATCCTTAGATGCTAAAGTCTATACTTGTAGAAATCTCAATGTATCAAGATTAACTAAAGTAAGAACGTGTTTTAGGATTCTAAGTGGTTAGAGTGTCATTCATGTTTTTCCCTTAACTACCAATTATTGACAGTTTCTGGCATTTTTTTTCCAAACAATATTTATGCATATTAAATAGAATCGTAAATTTTCAAAAAAATAAAAATAAAATTGGGGCCAAACACCCAAAAATTATTTTAAAAATTGCTTAAACATGTTTTATATTTATCTTTGCACGCCAAATAATTCAAAACAGAAGCTCGAAAATAGGGTGTTTAATTCATTTCTTATCCAAGTAATTAATACTCACAAATCAAGAACAATTCTTATTAAAGTTAAAAACTATGTTTTAGCCATATATACCTAATTATAATTATTTTACTAAGTTTCCACTATTGTTTAGATATCATATACATATGTACTAAGATATGGGTCAGCCCATAATCCATCCATTTTAAGCTCTACCAACTATATTAACATTTAAATAGCAACCTAGATACTCACAATAAGTATAGTATAGCATATAGATAAAACTCATAATTTTTCCGCTACAAATTTCGGTCCCTTCCACCCCTTTCCAAGATTGTGGTGATGGTCATTAAGGCCATTAACAACTTAACTCCAAAAATTCAGCCACAATTCCATTTTTCAGCTACCATGTCAATATTTCACTTTTCAGCCACAACACTTACAATCAAGTCACAAAATTTCAGTTCCAAATTTAGCCACAATCCCATTTTTTAATTTCATCATTTTTTGTTGTTCTCCAATTTCATATATTTATTTAAATCACGATATTTGTAAAATCAAAATAAATGACTAAAAATTTGAAAGTTACTTAATTAAAATTTCTAAATTTACATGAATGAAATAAAAAATGTAATACTCCCTCCGTCCACGATATAATGTTCCATTTTGCCAAAAATGAATCTCCACAATAAAATGTTCCATTTACTTTTTTCTATGTTGGAAAAGTTAAATAACCCTTAATGATTCAATTATTTACCAAAAATGTCATTTAACAATTTTATGAAATGTCATTATGAATAACTAAAAAAAAAAAAAAAACCTAATATCCCTAAACCTAATTCTCCCCACTCACATTCGGATCATTCCAGATCCAAATTGTTCGCCTCCCACTTTGCATCCCACTTCGTCTTCCTCTCGATTCGACCATCGAATCGGAAGACACATCTATTGAAACCCTATATATGCCCTCTAAAATGGGCGATACGCCTATTGCGACCCATTTTTTCACATATTCCGACTTATTCATGGATGATTCTACCATTTTGGTTCTCTCTTCTTCCCCCTTTGTTCCTTCATCCGTAATGGGAGATGTGTTATATTCTATCTTTGAATCGATGCCCTCTTCTAATATGGTCGATTCGAATGATTGGCCCATTTTTTTAGAGACGGTGGTCCCTGAAACTCCATCTCCGACTACAGAGTTGTCCGATTTCGATATATGGTACCTTCAGATCCTAGGGATTTGGTGCCCTTGCGTCTTGAAACTGATATGGAGGTTTGTTCTTTATTTTTGTAATGATGGTTTTGGTAAGTGCGACCCTATGAGGAGTATTTCCGAGGGTTTGTTGTTTTTTGCCGTCAATTGTATGTTGGTAAACTGATAATACATTAGGTCTTGGAGTTTTTATGTTTGTGAACTGATACTACACTAGATTTTGGAGTTTTTTTTAGTTGTGAACTAATACCACACTAGATCTTGGAGTTATTTTTGAGGGTTTATGGTTTTTTGGCTATCGGTTTTATGTTTCTGAGTTGATACTACACTAGATCTTGGAGTTATTTCTGAGGGTTTATGGTTTCTTGGCTTTCGGTTTTATGTTTTTGAACTGATACTACATTAGATCTTCGAGTTATTTAAGATGGTTTGGCTTTGGGTTGTTATATTTCTGAACTGATACTATACTAGATCTTGGAGTTTTTGGCTATCGATTTTTATATATGAACTAATACTACACTACACTGGATCTTGTCACATTTGGTTATGCGTGTCTTTCTTTTGGCTTTTGCAACCTCTCTGGACTAATACCCTATGATGATTTAAAATATGAGGGTCATTCTGAAAGCCATCCCTAAATGGTTTCGAGGTTTTCATTGCTTAACACCTTATGATGTACTGCCATATGATAATGAAGTATTGTCCTATGATGATTTATGTGAATGCTTTATTGTGAATGATATACTGCCCTATGATGATTTATGTGAATGGTTAGAGCTGAAGGATGTTCTGCCCTATGATGATTTTTAATCTGAGGGAATTTGAAGTCACCCCTCTATAGTTTGGAGGTTTTCATTGCTTCATTGTCACTGATTTACAAAATGATTTACAAAATGTGTGTATACATCCTAAACAATATATTCAAAAGTACTTGGATGTTGGTTATACTATAAACACATTTCTAAACCTTCTTCTTAGTAACCAAAACTCTGCAGAATTGGGGCAATGCTGTAGGATGAACCATCATCATTTTCTAGAAGCTTTAGATAATCCAATACTTCTCTGATCACTCCCTCTTGAACTTGTAGTGAAATTGGAAGTGGTTCATTCCTTATCAATCTTTCTTTGTTCATATGTGGGATTTTGTAGTTGTTCCCTTCTCTAACTGTCATGAGTTCTGTAAGACAGCCTTGTAGTGTGATGAATACCTTATTTAAAGTCTATGGTGAAAGTTCATTAAATGAGCTACACACATTCTTAACCAACTCATTCACACTAACTGCCAACTTATCATCTTGTAGTGATTGAATGGCTCTAAATAAATCAAGATCCAGCAAATTTATGTCTGGAGAATTAGCTGGTTGACATACAAGTTGGATTGTGAATCCCTCTATGTTGGCAGCTTCTATGAAATCTGTCATTGTGGCTGATATAAGGTTTGTCATTGTCTTGTTGAATGATTATGTGTTTGCTTGCAGTGAGTGGCCATTTGGCTTTGATAGTTGGTATAATCCGTTGAATGCATTTAAAATAACTAAGTGATGAAATCTGTGTAAAGTGCAGTCTGATAGTTATATGAAATCAATGAACAATTGCCTATTGGATGATGCATTCTTTAATGACAGCCTTTGTGATTGCTTTAATTGGTTTAGTCTCCATTGTTCCCTTTTATATGTTCTTTGAATTCCTCTTTGTTGGCTCTAATGTTGAAAAAGGAAATATGCCTACTTTGCTGTCGAATATAACCTGTCCATCTGTTGCAATGTGTGGTCTGCTCATAGCAGCCATAAACATCACTTTAGTGATGAAAATTTTCGATTTGCATGATCTGTATGGCTCATCTTCATCAGGGAGAAGGTAATATCTGTCTGAAAACTTGGTCATATAGAACCATTTTTCATCAATGTGTACCACATTGTGCATGCTTCCAAACTGTACTTTTCGTTGCAACAATTCTACTTCTAGTTGGCTTAAACTCCATCTCAGTCTAGCAGGCGTGTTGACTTGGGTAAGTGTTGATTTTATTGCATTTGTGTAGGGCTTAATCTGCTTCTTTTTTTATCCATTTGGACACCAAGCTTTTGCTAACTAATATTAATCTTCACTGCCATCTTCCTAATGGAAGATCTTTCAAGCACTGAAAGTGATTTTACTTTATCAACATCAAGTATAAACTTATCTTTGTGCTGGTAACTTTTAACTTTTGATGACATAATGACAAGTTCTCCATTTGTCATCTGCTCCTTAACCAATTTCCAGAATCTGTAGAGGGTCTTTTGGGTGACTCCAAATGCCTCATCTGCTCTTTTTGAGCTCCATACCTAATTTTACCATTGTGGTTGTTCACAAGCAGAAACTGAGCCATCTTATTCTTCAAACATGCTTCGAGTTGTCTCGTATGAGTTGCATCATCCATGGCTACTTCTTTCTCTCTGCCCTATGATGAGTATGTTCTGAGGGCAAGCTTTAGTTAATTTTCAAACTTTTTTTTTTTTACTGTGGACAAATGATAAGCCTGTTGAATGCTTATATAGGAAAATTTAGTCTGTAATTTAGTTCAAAATTCCCTCTAAAATTTTTGGTCACAGCTGTAAAGATATTTTTGATGTTTATTCATGCACAACTGGTATGCAATCAATATTTTCTAATGAAATGAGGAGTTATTTAATTTTTTTTTGTAGTGTGTGCTTTACTTTATTTAATAAATCACTGTTTAGTTTCAATTGATTCATTTCAATTAATTAATTTCATTGAAATGTTGGATAACAATAAAAAACTAACTCAACTAACACTCAACTAACAACCAATTAAAATGGGAGCCATTTCAACTACCACTCATAGTAAAGTCGAACAATTTCTTACAACCCGCGCCAAATCCAAATGGGGCATTATATCATGGACGGAGGGAGTATTAATTAAATAGCAAAAATGATAAAATTTAAATTCCTAAAATTACATAAATAAAGATAAAATAAACTTCATTGTCCAAATCAGTTGGAGTGTGCCCAAATTTCTTCGATGAGATCTTGTTGGAGTCGGCCGTAAGTTCGTTCTTCATGAAGAGAAGCCTTTTGACTCAGAAATTCTCGAAATTGAGGTAGTGCACCTTGGGATGGGTTGTCACGAGCAACTTCCAAGCTAGATTTGGTTTCGTCATCCTCCAATTAGTTGTATTTTCTCATTCATCATCGATTATCATATTATGCATGATAATAAATGCATACATGACGTCGGCGGTGTATGATTAATACCACACACGCGTCGGACCTTTCATTATTGCCCAACGTTGTTGAAGTACACTGAAAGTCCGTTCAACGCATTTTCGGCCACCTAGTACATTTGAGCAAACAATGCTCTCTTTGGGTCCGTCGGACACATAATTGATTTCACAATCACCGGTCACTTTGGATATATTCCATCAGCCAAGTAGTATCCTATAGTGTATTTTCGACCATTGGTCGTGAATTCGATAGTCGGTGCACTGTCAGCGCATACGTCATTGAAAATAGGTGATCAGTTCAGGACGTTGATGTCATTATTCGACCCAACCACGCCAAACAATACATGCCAGATCCATAAATGTTGGTCAACAACTACTTCGAAGATCATCATTAGATGTGTTCCCTTCCCTTGTATGCATGGGTATAGGCGCTTCTCCATGCCGTCAGACAATTCTTCCATTACCAGTATAGACAATCATTACTGCAAAGCATATGAGGAAAGTCGTGACACCTCTCATGCATATTCATCAATGATTGGGCGTCCTGTATCGTCGGCTTTCTCAAATATATATCACGGAAGGCCTTGACCGTGACAAAATAGTTTGACGCAATCCCGCCTCGTTGTGTCGACGACATGGAGGTACTCGTCGAATTGGTTTGGAGCCCCAACGTACGAGAGCTGCCGGATCGCCGTCGTGCACTTCTGCAATGTCGGGAGTCCACCACATCCAATACCGTCGGGGCGCTGCTGGAAATACTCATCATATCTTAGCAACATGTTAGCAATGCGCAGGAACAACGTCCTATGCATAAAAAACCGGCGACGAAACACTGTTGGACCCCATTCGTTGCTCTTCAAAGAAATAGTCGTTGATGAGGTGTTGAACAACACTTTCACGCTCTTGGTATACATACGTCCTTTATATTGAGGCCTCGGAGGTGGTGCAGCAGCAACCCTCTATTGCCTCTCATTGTGGGCCTTCACTATCGTCTCAATTATTATGATCTCCTCCTTGGATAAATCGGAACTAGAATTCTTTTTGTGGGATCCATGGAGAATTGGGGAGAATTGAGAATTATGAAGAATTTGAGAGAAATTAGAATGAGAATTAAATTTGGAATGAAAATGAATTAAGTTGGTATGCATATTTATGGATAGGAAAATTTTAAATTAAATTCATTTTTAAAAAAATTTACAGACGCCAATTGTGTCCACAATACTGACGCAGCCCGACGATTAGCCGCAATAAATGTTCATTTTATGTTTAAAATTACTTACAATTTTAACATTTTATGTTCTAAAAATTCTTTTTAATATTTTACGAGTATAAAGTTAAACTCACATGAACAATATTTAAAAAATATAAATAAATATTTGATTATTTCAGTTCGGTTTCAAATGGAAAAATACCATACCAACTTCAAATCGGAAAACCCAAATTTCGAAAAAAAAAACGAAATAACCGAATCAATTAAATTTCGATTTAGTTCAATTTAACTTCTAATTTTAATTTTCAGAAAAATTGGGAAAGATAGAGCATTGGAATCTATATGCATATACACGCAAGAAATCAAAGTGCAGGAGAAAAAGGAAAATGGAAGAAATGATCGTATGAGGTCTTATTTACACCTGGTGAGTGGTGACATGTGATATTTCATTTACATTTACATTTACACAAATATATGTGTTGCAATTACACTAATCAAGATTTGATGGGTTTGAAGTTGCTGGAGAGCCACTCCAGCTGCGACCAGATCAAGCCCCCAGCGAGAACCTCGGTCTCTCTTCATCCCCGATGCCGATGCTTTGTTCTAGAAGGCGTAGCTTCGGGAGATACGCTTTCAAAAACTGTGCGGCCTCCAATCTCTCGTCTTACCATCTCCACCGTCTCCGGACTCACATCTTCCCCTGTCGCGTCTTTTAGATAGAAAGTCCCCACTGCGTTTTCGCCACGAATCCCGATCTCCGCCCCGATTATCGACAGTCCGTTCTCCCTAAGAACTCGTGTGACGTCTGATAGCAGTCCCGTTCTGTTCTTAGTGCAAATATTCAGTCTTAATCCCTGCATAGATCATTTAAGTAGGCATTATTAGGTAACAAATTGTACCAGTAGTATATCTGATTTAAGTATTTATAGTATTACACGATCAAAATTGTTTAATCAATCAAAGTATATGGTTGGTAGATTAACCTATATCACAAAATTGAACAGTTTTAGTAACATACATGAGAAACTCTCCTTTCTGTGGCAGCAACCAAACATTTGGTAACCCTGTGCTTCTCACTATCCGCCTCCAATGTCCCGTTCTTGTCCGTTATGTAATATTCCTGCGATTAATTTTCGTGTACTATTAGAATTGGCCACATCTTCCCCTCAAACTCAAACATTAGAATCAGGATCTTTACCAAGTCGAAGATACAAAACGAAACTATACAAAATCGAAGCTTTGAATCAAAAGTTTTGATGATGAGTATACCTGGAATGAAGTAGAGCCTTGAGAGCTAATGGCGGCATGGTGAACTACATAGTTCAAGTCGGTGAGAGCACAAACTGTGTCGAACAACAGCTTAGGTCTATCTCTGCTCCTCACGGTAATAATCGAGTAGCCGGTTTCTTTGCACTTCTGTATCTTCACATGCGTCCCAATCTGCCCGTTCTTGCACTCTTTCCGGCAGCCGCCATAGACATTGATGCCGTCCCATTCGCTATTACCGCTACAGCACGAGCTGCATTGGTCGTAGTCTCTGTCCGCTGCCATCAGCTGGTGGAGGCGCCTCTCGGTGTGGGTACGGCCGGGGGTAGGGGCGGGCAGCCTCACACTCCATCTCTCGTCCTCGTGGTGGTGGGCCACCACCACATTCTCGAGATGGGCCAGCACTTGGGCCGCCCGAGCAGGGTCCGTCATCCGCCCATTTTTGCCAGTGCTATCCTCGACATAGATGATGCACGCTGCCCGGCCCTTGTGGGTCCACACCACGGCAGCAGAAACGTGGCATCCCATCTCAGCAAGCACGGCAGCCATCTCTGACATCAGATCCGGCCTGTCCATCCCCGTCATCTCGAG
Source organism: Monilaria moniliformis (assembly GCA_034509125.1). Classification (NCBI taxonomy): domain Eukaryota; kingdom Viridiplantae; phylum Streptophyta; class Magnoliopsida; order Caryophyllales; family Aizoaceae; genus Monilaria; species Monilaria moniliformis. The sequence continues at coordinate 6,436 of JAYDZE010041311.1, read as the reverse complement.
CGCCACGTGTTCTGCCGACACGCCTCTAGGCCTGGCCTCCTTGTTAGCCAGCCTACTTGTGCAAATGGCCTATAAAAATTATATTTCATCCTAAGGTTTATTGCTTTATCTAATGAAATAACAAGAATGAATCACAGATAATTTAATTGGAAAAGCGCCAACCTCTTGGATGGAAAGAATGAGGGTTTGATCAGTTAGTTTGTTTCCTTGTTGGTCCGTCACGTAGAAAACTGGAATCCATGCAATGAAAACACCTTAAAATGAATATAAAAACACCAAATTCGGTTTGCTGACTTGTATATGGGTCAGCGAAGTCGTGTTGCTAATTCAAAAATGGACCAAGATACACTAAAATGAATATGTTAATGAGGCTCACCATCCATCAACCAACCACCGTCGGAGGAGATGTAAGATTTGGAAATGAGGAGGTCGAGATCCGTAAGAACTTGGACCATCTCCAGCAGCACCCCGTGCTTATTAGCACTATCAACCTGCACTCATCACCAAAAACATTTTGATCATTAATTAACAAATGTGCTTGCTTAATTGGAATCAATATCTTAACCACAGATTAAAAAAATATAATGCACCTCAGACAATGAAACTACAAACTTTGTTCCTTAGTATGGCCAAAGGCCCACAGAGATAATATTTGTATATGTCAAAAGATATGTGAAAATCAACTAGTGCATGTTTCAACTTTACCCAGGCCAAATAAACATTATATAATTGGTGTCAATAAAAAACTGGTTTGCTCATGAAATTTGCTGGTTGTATAATGCAAGTTTAAGACATAATTGAAACACGTATATCTCCATAAGTTATTCTAAATTAGATGAACGAATGAGGGGTATATCAAAATTGTTCAGAAGATTAGGTATATTAACTGTTCTTTGATTTCATCTTCCAAAACACAATTAATGAAGACGAAATTATTATTAAAGAAATGCAACTGTTAAATGGGAATTAATTAAGTAATAATAGTATAAAAGGAACTTGTCAAATACTAAGAAATCGAGATTTAATCTACAACTACATGTACTAACCATGATAAGACTGCAATCTGGATAGATGTCATTGTCAACAGAAACCCTGGAAAACCCAACACATAACCAGAGAAGTTAGAGCAAACTAATTAATTAAGCATATTAAAATTTCCAATCATGTACATCAGATGCTACGAACTGACCTTGGAGGATGTATTCTTTCTAGAAGTACTTCAAAATCTGGATCAATGTAGGGCGTGTAAGTGATATCCATCATTCGATGCTGCACTCTCCACGATGAAACCGCACCAGTTAATTCGAATGCGACGATTCAAATTAAGTCTCAATGCTACTAACTTTCAATGTCAAGACGTTATATGACATATATACATATATATATATATATATATGTGTGTGTGTGTGTGTGTGTGAAGACAAGGGAGATATGGTGTGCTCCTTGTTCATCACGTCTATTATACAAGAAAGCAACAGCTACACGTCCAACCCTATCCTCCAAAACTCGTGTTATATGAATAGAGATTAGGATTCTTGAATACGAAGGAAAACCCACTTGAAATTTTATTCCAATTTGACTAGGATTCGAAAGTCTGGATCACCGAATTTGGGATTACACGGATGCAGTGAATTCTTCACATTCTTGCAACAAAAGAAACAAGTTCCGTCATCTATTGAAAAAAGAAGAAGAGGAAGATAGATCTGACGAATGAGATATACATTGTTGAAATCTTGATACCGAGATTCCGTATCAAGAATCAATGCATAAGAAATAATAGCGAAATAAGGGAAGTTGTTCTCTCAAGAAGAATATTAACCACAAATCTACTTACAAGCTGCCGTCAGCGTGGAAACTTTGCAACTATATAGCCTATGTGTATGAGAAAGAAAGAAGAAAAGAGAGAGAGAGACGTGGAAATTGAGGAAGAAGAAATAACATAATGGTAGAAAAGAAGATTTTAGTAGAGTCAACGAAGAGGAATCAGAGCTGGAACGCGCCACGTAGAAACGGTAGGTGACGTGGCGCGTGGATCTGCTCACCATAATCGCGGCGGCTCGAACGTAGTCATCATTAAATTTGGGTTGCAGGGCTAGAATTGTCCAACTGTAACATATGATTATTATTATATTCAAAGTAACAGAATTAGTGGTCGAATTTATCGGAATTACAAAGTTGATGTGTCACGCTAGAGACTAGAGAGGAAACAAATTCTTAATTATTTCACAAAACACATGTTAGCAATATTCTTAACTTCACACGCACATTTGACGAAATCATATTCAAAATTCAGAAATCTGACTCATCAGATTTTTGTTACATTATTGGAAGATAAGGTAATGAAATGTAACAATTTGCAAATTAAGACATTTTTGTATATTTGTCCTATCGATTTTACAGTTTACTTATAACATAAGAAGAAAAGATGCTGAGCAAATAAGAAATCACTAAAATACGTCCATTGTTATTATTCAACTTAGAAAAAGTCCATTGTTAGTACCTTTCTCTTTAGATCCTTCTACTATAGATAGCTCCCTTATTAAATAATTTTCTATGGAGGTTGATCAAATGGCTCCATGAATTAATATTAAAGCAATGTTTGTAGAAGACAACGACAATAATAGACAAATATGTATGACCTCTTCAAATAAAAAAATATAAAAAAAAGACAAATATGAATATAAAATACGAATCCGCGTCAATCCACTTGGAAAACAATAAAGAATGGATTATGATAAATTCTTAATATTAAAAAACCTGTCCTTTTGCATTTTTTAATATGAACTTAAGTTTCTTAATTATTTTTCTATTTGATTGTGGTAGTTTGAAGATACTTTCGAGTATTTGTTTATGTTTGACGCCTCATGGCATCCTCTACTTAGATAAATCTAGTGACTAGTTAATAATTCATTTAATGTTAAAGTGCGTGTGGATAATTACCCAAATAAAATAGCAGATATCGTACTACATTTTAATAGTTGAAAATTGGCGCTTTGTTCTTTTTCCATTCCTGCTGTTCTCTATTTAGTACTTCTTCATCTCAATATTGATTACGCGTTTTCATTTTAGTCTATCCCAATAAACTGGCATGTTTTTAAATTTTTAAATAAGAAATTTTAAATACTAATTAAATTGACTAATTACTCTCTTATTATCATTAATTAAGAAAACTAAACCTACTCCGACACACCCCCTAATTACTCTCCTCCGCCGCCTATGATGACCCCCTAAAACTCTCTGTTCTTCTATTTTCTTTGTCGGGTTTCCTTCCATATCCTCTCCGATCAACTCAGAAGATAACCATATTTTTTGAGTTTTCTCCAATGTTGTCAGATCATGTGATTTTGGACTGTCTATCCGGATATGGGGATTTGGGTCCAAATTTAGTCATGGCATATCCCAACTGCTAGTTTAATGCCACTCCCACCGCGATGACCGAATGGAATGGTGGGTTATTTGGAGGCATCCCATCTTTTGGTTCGAAGCCACCCCACCCGCATTCTTCGGGTCATTCCTCCATCTTTGGTTCGAAGATTGGTCGAATGAAGACTATGGAGTCGGCGGTGGGTTGGAGGCATCCCATCTTTGAAATCTGAGTCCGACTTACTTTTTCTGGATGTATCCATACTATTGGAGGCGGCGTAGGCAGAGGTTGTGAAGGAATCAAAAGGTGTTGGATTAACTCTCTACGATGAGAATTTCTCTAACGACATGCGGACAAAAAAGATTATTTGGTGAGATTGTTCCTTATGGTGATTATTGCCTTCTATTCTAAAATTTTGATTGTTGTATTTTGTTCCAACCGTAGGTTGTTGCCAATGTTGGTTGTTGGTTGTTTATGTGGGCGATATGTGTTTATATGGTCTGAAATGATGAGAATGGCTTCTATTGTTGCTTTCTGCCTAATTGGCCTTTATTGGGTTAACTCTTGATGATGAGAATTTATCTGAGAGATGCGAACTAAGAAATTCTCTGGTTGGATCTTTTCTTTTGGAGATTGTTGTTTTATAGTTCCAAAATATTGATTGTTGCCTTCTATTCCAAAATGTTGATTGTTCCCTTTTGTTCCAACTGCTGGTTGTTGCCTATGTTGGTTATTGGTTTTGGTTGTCGGTTATTGGATGTTGGCTTCTGTTTGGGTTGTGCATGATTGACTTCTGTTGTTTGGTTTGTGATGAGATTGGCTTTTGTTGTTGGTTTGTGATGAGATTGACTTTTGTTTTTGGTTTGTGTTCTTATTCGCTTCAGTTATTGGTTTATACCTGATTGGCCTCTGTTGGGTTAACCCTTAATGATGAGAATTTCTCTGAAAGATGCAGATAATAAAAATGATCTGGGTGAGATCTTTCATTTTGGTGATTGTTGCTTTTTGTTCAAAAATGTTGATTGTTGTCTTAAGTTCCAACTATTAATGGATGTCATGTGTAGGTTGATCTATATGTATTTTGTGATACTGGAAAATCACAAAATGTATATAATGATTACTGCAATCAGTTTTATTAACAGTTGCACATAGTCCTAACCCTAGATCACAAACATGTGAGTCTGTGTGCTACTTTTCTTGATTTCTGTTATAGAGTTGGATTTCTCATGTTTTATTTTCACAACAAACTGAAAATATAAAGTGAGAAGTTTGAGTTATTAGGACAACAAGAGTATACGAGCTCACATGTCCATGATCTATAGTAAGATATCATAAAATTGTTTTTAAAAAATAGATTGCAATAATTTTTATATGTGCGTCCTGTTGATTTTACAAAAACGGCTGTAGAAAGATTAAGAGTACCTTATTGATGGATGCAAAAATATTAGAAGAGTACTTGAAATGGTTGCTAGATGTGGAGAAATGGTAGCAACTCAAAGTATTTATAGGAACTATACATATTCATGTATTGAACTCAATGTATTATGCAATTTTTTAATGGCGACAACTCAATGTATTCATGTATTGCTGTCATTTTTAATGAGAAATTATATTTTTATTTTCTATTTCATTGAGTTTTTGGCATGAAAAATAACTAAAAAACATAAGTATAAAAAATGTCGAAAAAACAATCTAAAAATTATGTCAAAAATTTGAATGAAATTGAGAATTTGTTTTGTTTTTTTTTTTTTTATGAGATTTGGATGAATTTAGTTGAACTGGCCTCAAAAAGTCTAATGTATTCAATTTTTAGTTAACTAAATTAATTGAATGAAAATTTGATGAAATTTAGAATTAGTTAAATGGATTGGATAGATTCAAAAAATAACTATTTTTTCTTTCTTTATTAATACATCTAACTATATTTTCTCTCTATATTTAAACACACTAAACACGAGCTTCAAAAATATTGTGTCGTCCAAAAAATGTGTCATCTCTATTATGACGTAGGGAGTATCTAATTATTTGAGATATAACCGTCATCTTTTTGTAATTCTTTGTTCAGTTATGATATCCGTAATGGTTTGAGGTTTAAAATTGAAATAAATACGACATCCAAAAGATTTAAAATAGTCTTCACGCAACATTTTCATAGATGAAGTTCAAGTTCTCGTTGCTTTGGCACATCAATGGAAGTCATTGGTGACGTTGTATTTTCACATGAATTACTAAACATGAGTACTGGTTAATGTGTGAAACAATTATTGTTTACTCAAAATTAATTCCCCTAGACCTTTCTTTTCATTTCTTAATTAGAAAAAAGGATCAATGTCATGCATTACCGACTCTAGAGATATTCAATATGTAAAGGAACAAGACTTATAATCACTTAATTCAAACTATGAATATTGAGTAGAGCGGTCAAATTATCAGAGAACGAGTAGATTGAGCCTGACAAACCAAAGCGTGAAACTAGGTCATCATAGTTCGATATTCATAGTCCAATCCAATCAAAAACGGATTAACCCACGTTCGAAAAAAAAAACAATCCATATCTCACTACTATAAAAAGTCAATTACCGAGCACTAAAGAATTATTTTAAACTCTATAAATTATCACATATCCATTATTTAAGTAGAAAATATCAACAAATTAATAATAGATGATCTTAAATGCTAACTATGAGGCATAACCCTATGGATTAAATTTGCTTAATTTTATTAGAAAAGGGAAACAGTGAAATTTAATGCTGTGATCTCTCTTTTTAAATATTCCCAAAGACACGATCGCATGGAAATAAGTAATGGTTTTAGTTGCCTAGATCTTCCCCATCTTAATTAGTAGTAAAAAGCATTTAGTAAGGGCATCAATAACGGTGCCGTGAAAGGGTGAAAAAGCGGGGCGGTCGTGGCGGGGCGGGGATGGGGCCGGGACAGCGCGCCGTAGCCGGGCTTTCAGCCGCTGGAGCGGCTGATTGCCAGGCTGCGGCGGCCGCGATTCGGCGGCGATAATGGTGGTCCGCCGCAATGCGGCGGCCACCTTTAATTTAAATTTTTTTTTTTTTGCAAAAA
>JAYDZE010041200.1:0-26699 GCA_034509125.1 Monilaria moniliformis | reverse complement strand
ATTATGGTGCTGGTTCCTCGGCTGGTGGGTGGCACAAATCGTACCATCGTAGAATTATGGCCGATGTTAATGGGGATGGCTTGGATGACATTGTTGGATTCGGCTGGAATCATGTTTCCGTATCCATAGCTAGATTGCTGCCCGTTAACACAAGCTCCAGCTCATGTATGAACGCCTCTTCCAATAAAATTGTGTTTGACCCCCCTGAAAATTGGATCAATGGGTTCACTTATGCACAAGGTTGGCGAAACCATATGCATCAAATTGAGGTGATTGATGTGAACAACGATGGTTCTGCGGATATTGTTGGATTTGGAAACAGCGGTGTTTCAATTGCATTTGGTCCAACCCTTGTGGAGTATTATACGTTAGGCTACAAACACTTCACCTTGCAGCCGTTGGTAGTAAATAATTTCGGTTATAATGCAGGTGGGTGGAGACTGGATAAGCACCCAAGGTTTGTTGTGGACGTGAATGGTGATGGAATGAAGGATATCGTTGGCTGCGGTGCAAGTCAAGTCTATGTATCGCTTGCAAATTCAGCAGGGACATCATGGGGGACAGCCACTCCATGGATCACTGGATTCTGTTATGCACAAGGTTGGCGTGTAAATGAACATGACAGATACTTCGAAGATATTGATGGTGACGGGGATGCGGATATTGTGGGTTTTGGTAACTCTGGTGTAACAACCTCGAAGTCTTCTGGCACTTCGTTTGGTTCGCCCGTGTTACAATTATCTGGATTTGGAAATGATCCTTTAGCGGGTGGTTGGAACAAACTGAGACATCGCAGGATGATGACAGATATCTCTGGAGATGGTAGAGCTGATATTGTTGGTTTCGGTGAGAATGACGTATGGATATCGTCTGCTGGACCCACAGGAAATTTTTCTACACCTATAGCTATCCTTAATGATTTCTGTTACAGTCAGGGTTACAGGGTAGACGAGCATGAAATCTACCTGCGAGACATAGGCGGTCCAGCAGCTCCATGGAAAGAAATTGTTGCATTTTTTGATGATGGTGTTCATGCGGCTACTATTGATACCGACCCTTCAACAAAACCTTTCTTATGGAGAAATTACTATGGCAATGACAATGCAGCTGGTGCATTTGACCCTGCACGGCACATCAGAACACTAGGTGATTGTAATGGTGATGGACAGGCAGATATTGTATGCTTCGCAGAGGAGGGCGTTATGATTTCTCCCAGTTCATATTGTTTCTATCCAACCAATATTGATGAAATTGATCCTGTTCCTCCTGCAAGATTGGGGAGACCTGAAACCGTTAAAGAACCTGAGAATAATCCTGAAGAACAGGTGAGGTTTTCGGCTAAACTAGTGCCGAATCCATCCAACGGAATTGCTATGATTGTATTGGAAGGATATCAGAAGAACGCTACAGGAGGGATTACTGTAACGGATCTTTCTGGAAGAATCATATGGAAACAAGAAATGTTAGCTGCAAAGAATCCCTTGGATATCAGTAAAGCCGAAAATGGAGTTTACGTTGTTCAAATCATTGCAAATGGACAGATAGAGACCCTAAAGCTCATCAAGCAATAATTTACACTCATTCAACAAAGGGGGTGCCATTGGCGCCCCCTTTGTTTTGGGAGATGTCGAGCTGGTGGGAGTTTCTTCACTTCGTGAATTGTAAGCTTAAATTTATTCAGACCCATAAGGTTAAATCACTGGTCCGGAATTTGAATTCACAGTTCAGTAACCGCTTACAACATCACCCAAGAAAAAGTCGAACCTCAAGGGTTCGATCTACTTTGTGGGGAGAGGAGGGTATTCAAACTGATTTCTAAGAATGTGGAGCCAACGGGACAGTTGTCGAACCAGTTGGAAGATGATTTGAGGCTATTATTTCAAATCTAGAGTTTCGAAATAGTAGTAATACGCGCATAACAACTCCTTTATGGGATTTAACAACAAAGTCTGCACTGATCTGAGTTTATCATTGTCTTGTGATTGAAAAAACAGATGGTATGCAGAAAATACAAAGAAAGATTATCGTAATCGGTGTAGCGACACTGAGTGCGTATTTATTGCTTACAGCAACTTGTATTGGACAAAATGTAAGCATCAATAGTACCGGTGCTGTTGCTGATTCATCCGCAGCTTTGGATGTAAGTTCTACGAATAAAGGCGTGTTAATTCCGCGGGTTGCGCTAGGGTCTACAACAGATATTCTAACCGTGCCATCACCAGCTGTTTCTTTGATGGTTTATAATACCAATGCCAATATGCTCAGTGGAAATGGGGTAGGATATTATGCATGGGATGGGAGCAAATGGGAATACATGATTTCAGCATCCAACGGGTCCGGCCAAAATGGAGAAGTGCTAACATCAACGGGTGCAGGCAATCAACCTCAATGGACGCAGGTTTCCTCATCTTCATCAAATTGCCAACCCTCAGAAATGTCCACTCAGTCAACTTCTAGCATGGATCTTAAAGGTTGCATGAATTATTGCTTTAATCTCACTCAGGGAGGGAAGTCGGATTGGAGAGTGCCTTCTATTGAAGAATTTATCAACTTAACGCCAGCGGCACCTGCTAACACGGTCAGCACCTGGGCATGGACTGTCACTTCTTCCGGAGAGACCAGTGATGTTGTATTGGTACGTATGTCAGATATTCAAATTCTGAATACAACAACCAATTGGACAGGAGGATACTGTAGATGCATTCGATAATGTGGGTGATGAATTGGAAATTCAGCATACTTCTAGCCGCATTTTTGCAAATAGGCACTATGTGTGTGGCGCAGCAGAGACTGGTCCTAAACAACAATGTGTATGTCAACATTGGTGGCAATACATACTTAACCATTGACAATTCTTCAAGCAATGCCTTATCCATTTCTGGAAGTGGAGGGAACATTGTCTCCGAAGGAGAGCAGAGCTGCGTACAGTGGATGATTGGGCAATCAACGGGACTTTACCGAATTCCGTTTACCACCAGTTTGGGAGTCAAAATACCTTTTCAGGTAAATGTCACCAGTGCAGGTTCAGGAGGCAAGTCTCCAGCACTTGTGCTAAGTACATGGGAAACTGCAAACGATAACAATGCGCCTTTTCCGACTGGTATTACAAATCTGAACCTGGCTGTTATTGGGGGCGATGCTTCTTTGCGAGCGGTTGATCGATTTTGGAGAGTTGATGCCGCGAGCTATGTAAATAAACCAGGTGCGAGTTTAGATTTTGGTTATGATGATGGTAGTAATGAAATGGGTGGAAGTAATACTATAAATGAAGCAGGGTTGCATGCGTACAGATGGCATTCTGGAACAAATACATGGGATGGTTTCTCGGGGGGCACTGCCAATACCGTTGCCAATACGGTGAACGGGGTTGTGGTTCCTTCAATTGAGTTATATCCATTCTGGACACTGATCGATGCGCATACTCCAGTTGGAATAAGAACGCAAAACGAAGTGGAATTATCCATGTGGCCCAATCCCGCATCCGCATATGATGGTGTAAATTTTGAATGGTCTGGAGTCAGCACAGCGCAGATTCGAATTCACAATGCCGTTGGACAGGTTGTTCGTGAATTTGAGATACATAGCAGAAAACCTATAAGAATAGAGCAAGGAATACTTTCGCCAGGCACTTATTTGGTTTATTTGAACCCACTTGGTGGGACTTCCAAAGTGAAGAAGTTGGTGATTCGCTAACATAAGATCAGAGTGCCGATTAGCCCGACCCTTTTATAAATTGCCTATACTTTCCGCTTTCCGGTTGCGTATATTAGTTCAGGTCAGGCAATGAAATTCGAGTTGGATTTATATGCGATCATTGGTTGTGCGGCTCTTTTTCAAGGTGTCTTGATCATTCTTTTTCTTGCTACACGAAGGCAAGGAAATAGGGTTGCAGTGTGGCTTTTGATGGGGCTGATATTCCACTTTCTCCTCAAGATTTTGTTAAGTGTACTTACCCATACAAGGGGGATTTATAGTCTTCCATATTTTGTTTACACTGATTACATAACCGGATTTGTATGGGGCCCTTTGTTTTATTTCTACGTACGATCGTTAACGATAGGAATTGCACAGTTCAGATGGAAGTCTCTCCTTCACATGATTCCGGCTGTACTTTACCTTGTTCTGGTATTTCCCTTTGCATATGAAGACCCAGTGATAATCCTGGACCATATGTATGCGCACATTGATGCAGGAAAGAATCACTCGTGGCAGGTGTACCTTGTTGATTTCATAGTATACAGGACACACCCCCTAATTTATTTACTTCTTAGCATAAGATTGTTGATGCGCTATTCAAATCAAATACGCTCCTATTATTCGAATGTAGATCAAATCAACCTTCGTTGGCTGAAGTATACAGTATGGAGTTTCACCATTTGGGCAATAGGGGGAACCGCCTTTTTCTTTATCATGATGGGTGCGACAGGGATCAATCTTTGGTCTATGCAGATCACCACCACGATAGTTGTATACTCTTACTTTACGTTTATGCTTTCATACAACGGGTGGAGAATACCATTGCTTACAGCTGTAAATGTACCCAAGGATGAGAAGAGATCACTAGATAAGCCATACGTAGAGAAGGCATCAGAATTAGCCTTTAGGCTTCAAGAGTTGATGGTAGAGCGGGAATTGTACAAGGATCCAAATCTGGATTTGGCTAAGCTCGCAAATCAAGCGGATATTACAGTTAGACAGGCATCATATGTAATAAACAAGGAGCTAGGCGTAAATTTCTATGATCTAGTTAACGGTTTTAGAATTGAGGCGGCCAAGACCATGCTGGCAAATCCAGAAAATCAAAAATTTACTGTGGAAGCACTTGGTTACGAAGTTGGATTTAGTACCAAGGATGTTTTTTTTAGGGCGTTTCGCAAACATACAGGTACAACCCCGGCACGTTATAAGAAAAGCCGTATAGAGAATGAACGGGTTTAAAGAACATATTCCACAGGGTCATATATCCAAATTCGTAGAGAGTTATTGGGAGTATGAAGGTGAAGAGATGATCCTATTACCACCTGATGGAACGTTTAGCATCATTTTCTCCAAAACCCCCTTCATATTGATTGGAAAAAACACTTATCAGCTTTGCAAGGGCGTGTACCTGCTACCAATTCATACCAACAGCTGGAAGATATACGTTCCGAATTCCATCGTTGCATTACGTTTGAAGGCATTTACTTTCCCCCTTTTTTTCAAGCAAAAGAAATTTCTCTGGAACTCCTTGGGTGGATGTTTTCAATTGAATGATGCTTTCAAAAGTGAGGACCTGGGTAGTTTTGTAGCTGAAATTCTGCACAGTTCAACGGGCGAACTGGATCAGGTCCTTAGGGAAAAGGTGAACTATATTCTGGATAGAAGGGGTGACGTCCTGATCCAAGACATGGAACAGCATTTTGGAACCAGTAGGCAATCGATATATACATCTTTCAAGAATTCGATGAGAATCTCTCCAAAACAGCTTGCAGCGATATGGAAACTGAACAATTTCATTGTGTTGGCGGCTCGAAACGGGGTGTATACCCATTCTGCATTCGATGCAGGATACTGTGATCAAGCACATAGTATAAAAGCTTGTAAGCAGTATGTAGGAATGACACCTTCGGCTTTTTTTCGTCAAAATCAGAAAGCCAATATTGACTTCGTTCTGAGTTGTATTGATAAGAGGTTTAGTAACGGATATGATCCGATGTTTTCTAAAGTCGTTAATTGACATTTTTACAATTTTCTGAGCGTTGATCTTCTGAACTTTGGAGGAGAACAACGATGTTATGAGACACCTGATTTTCATTTGGAGTGTTTTTCTTTCTTCGGTGATTTCAGCTCAAATGGTAGCAACCTTTGGTTCGACTCCATCTAATGCAGATGTTGCGGTAGATAGAAGCGGGAACGTTTATGTTGCGTCTGAGGGAGGTGCAATTCATAGATTCTCTTCCTCAGGAGTCTTGGATTCAACCCCATTTGTTAACGGAGGAACTATAGTTAGAGCCAGTGGTCTAGGGTTTGACCCAACAGGTGATACACTTTACGTTACCTGCCGCACCTTGAACGGACAAGGTTGGATTTCAAAAGTAGACCCCAACGGTAATGATGCCATACTTGTTTCCAACATCTACTTCCCAGGTGATATATCTGTTGATAGCCTAGGAACATTATATGTTACTGATTTCAATAACAATGTACTGAAGTATGACAAGCTCGGGAACGGGGGCATTTATGTGAATGCTCCTGTTTTCAATACGCCTATTGGCATAGCGTGGACACCGGGTGATACATTATTCGTTGCAAGCGCTCATGACGGTAATATTTATAAGGTTTCGCCAGACACAGTTTCAGGACCTATAGTGCAGTGGTTCGCAAAGGTTAATGGGTTGGTTCAAAACTGGGCTTGTGGTTTCATGACATATAGTAAAGGAAATCTCTACATAACCAATGGAGATAACAAGATTCATAGAATAACCATGCAAGGTGTTGTATCTGATTATGCTGGAACGGGAGTTGCTGGAAATATAGATGGGGCATTTTCCGTTGCACGGTTTCAAGCACCAAATGGCATAGGAATGAGTACCGATGGAACCAAAATGTATGTGACAGAATATGGGCAGAATCGAGTTAGACTGTTAAGAGAGGATGTCAGTAGTACAGGAGAACCGAAAATCATCCAGGAATTGAAAGTGTATCCCAATCCCACGGCAGATAAGCTCTTACTGGAGTTTCAACTCAAACGAAGGGGACGAGTGGAGGTAAGTGTTTGCGATTCTCAGGGGAGAGAAGTGGTTCAACTATCGAAGGGTGTTTTTAATCAGGGGGTGCATCAGATCGAATGGAAGACCACCGCTCCTCCTGGGGTGTATATCCTCAAGGTAACTGGGCAAACCCAAGTAGTTACAACGAAAATTATTAGGCTATAAATGGCGGGTCCATACGATTGGGGGAGCGAAGTAAATGGTTTGCGCTGCACGATACGGTTTGGCGAGCCAGTTAAGTGGTTTGATGACTTTTGGTCCTTGAACGGACTGTTAGTTGAGGTTAAGAACGTGTCACAGATGGAAATAGCATTTTTTGACTTCAAAGATTACCCGAAAGACTGGTGTGTTTCTGCCGATTATTTACGTGGGATGTTAATGGGAGTAAACGATATGGAACCAACTCCTTATCATCATGCACATGGTGACATTTTCAAAATAATTAATCTTCCCCCGGGCAGCAGTTACATATTTCGATACGGTAGTGAAGCCATTCATCACAAATGTAAAACGTCTTCCATAAAGTTTCTTTATGATACCACCATCGTATCATCTGATTGGGGCTGGGCAGCGAGGTTTTGGAATGGGAGGCTTGAATCGAATGTGTTGAAAATAGGATGATATCATGGTTAAGTATGCAACAATATTCGTTTTGTTCCTGAGTGTGACCACTTCAGGGTACGCACAAACTGTTGATAGTATTGCAACGTTTCCATACTTCTTCCTGGGAAAATGGGAGGTGGTTATTTTAAATAATAAAGGAGATACCGTGCAGTTTGCCAAAGTAGATTGTCAGAAAACACTCAATGGTCAAGCACTAAAGAGTGATTATTACGCGTGTAACAGGAAAGGGGAAATCTACTTCAGTGGTACCACCATAAGAACATATGTTCCTTCGATTAATTCGTGGGTAGTTCACTGGTGTATGGCTAATCTGCCAGGGTATACGTATTTGACGGAGAAGTATACGGCTGGTGAGCTCAGAGCTAATGGTCATGGTGAAGATGGAAAAGGAAAGTTTCTTGAACGGTACAAGTATTTCGATTTCTCCGAGAATCGATACAAGTTTCAACTAAAGAGAAGTTATGATCAAGGAAGAACCTGGCAATCGCATAATGTACTTCATGCAGTCAGGTCAGAGCTAAAATAGTAAATGACTATTTCGCTAGTTTCCCGCAGAATCCAATAAGGCAAATCGCTTTAATCATACCCATTGTCAGGATGTTGAACCACGTTTGGATGACCCTTAAAAACCTACTCATTCCAATTCTGGTCGGTGTTGTACTTATGGGTCAATTTTCCTGCACTGTTAAATGGACAGAATCTGTTCACTTCGGAAAAGTCACAAATGCTGCATTTAGCCAGTCAGTTGGAATCCAAATTAAAAACAAACTCATCCTGGTACCTGTAACCATTCGGGGAAGGGAGTACCGGTTTTTATTTGACACCGCAGCTCCATTTTGTATTTCCAAAGAGATCCAACGAAACCTATCATATAGAAGGCGTAGTAGAGGCCATATTCTTGATAGCGACAATAACATAACAAAGGTTGATTGGGTTAAGGTTGATAGTATTCTCATTGGTGATGTTTCATTTTCTGATCAGGTAGCATTTGTTGGGAGCTTTAATGAGAATCCGGTATTGCGGTGTTTGGGAATTGATGGGATTGTTGGATCGAACCTTCAGCGTTTTTGTAATTGGACGATTGATCAGGAGGAAGCTCATCTTCTATTAGGCAATTCGGTAGATACTGCTACTTGGTCAAAGGCGATTCATGTCCCATTCAAGACGGATAACCAATACAATATTTTTGTGAACGTGCATATTGGTCAAACAATGGTTGAAAACATGTTAATCGATTTTGGGTCAAACAGCTCCATCACATTGAATAAGGAATTGTTTCACTGTATAGCGGAAGATTCAGTGCTGGATAAGATTGTAGTGGAGAAGGGAGTTCAACAATTTGGAATTATAGGAAACCCGGTTGGTTACAATCGTGTGATTGCGCAATCCGATTCGGTCAGGATTGGTGGCCATAGTATCAATGATGTCTCTATCAAAACTGGTCGATCATCCTCTATTGGTAATGGTGTTCTCTCAAGATTTAAGATTGCAATTGATTGGGATCGTAGGTTACTTCTGCTATACGAATCACACGAGAAATCCGCTGCTTACAGGTCCAATGGAGTAAGGTTAGGATATTCACCAGATCAGGGGGTATACGTGCAATCGGTCCTTGAAAACTCACGAGCGTTCAAGGAGGGAGTAAGATTGAACATGAGGGTGGTTAGAGTTGATGATTTGGAGTTTAAGAATGAAAGTGACTTCTGCAATTACGTTTTGAGTGAGCGCAAGGAAATTGGCTTTTTACAACTCATCAATGCAGCTGGACACAGATTTGATGTTCGTCTGGATGAACTAGAATGAAGTAGCAGTACCAGCGGGAATGCTTGGCGAGTCGTTCCCTAGGTAGCCGAGGTCAAGTTCAAGTTCTGAATCTAATTGGGCTGTCATACTGAACTAGCCGAAGTATTGTATAGACAGCCCATGCTTGTATCTGGCGGGATTCACTTCTTTGAAGTGTTCCCTTGGAAACCGAGGTCAAAATGAAAGCTCTGGCGCTGAGCGCCAATGGCTTTTTACTGTCCCAGTCTTAAGAACGCGAGCGCCCCTTCGCCTGAAACGAAAAAAGCCCAGCATTGCATGCTGAGCTTTCATTCTCTAGTGGTACCAGCGGGAATCGAACCTGCGACACACGGATTTTCAGTCCGTTGCTCTACCAACTGAGCTATGGTACCAGCCAATAGGGTGGCAAATGTAAAAATTCTTTCACTGTGCGGCAAATAGATATAACTCCGTGCCTTGTGCAGCGGGAATTGTACATTTGATCATGCACCTGCTGCTGGATATAGGAAACACACGTATCAAATTTGCTGTAGCTAAAGATGGCGTCATCGAAGCTGCCGGAACTACTGATTATGATGGACTAAATGAGCTGGTGAATTCAATGCCATTTACAGGTATTGCTATATGTGCAACAGGCGCTATGCCTAAACTAGAAGGGTCGTTTGTGCTAGACGCTTCATGTGAATTACCATTTCAGAATCATTATAAATCAGATGCAATTGGTCCAGATAGACTGGCACTTGTTGCCGGTGCACAAAAGGCATTTCCGCAACGAAACGTCCTGGTGTTGGATTTTGGCACTTGCCTTACTGTGGATTTCATTAATGATTCAGGAACTTATTTAGGTGGTTCTATTTCTCCAGGATTGCAGATGAGGTACGATGCGATGCATTCATTTACAGAAAAACTACCTCAATTCAGCAATGGTCAGGAGTTTGAAATCCCTTTAATAGGAAGTGATACAGAAGGTTCCATGCGTTCAGGAGTAGTCAATGGATTGCGCTTTGAAGCACTAGGCGTAATACAAGACTATCAATCACGTTATAATGATCTTATAACAGTGGTGACAGGTGGAGACCATGGTATATTGGAGGTTGGCCCAAAAAATAACATCTTTGCAGACGAAAATATGCTCCTCAAAGGACTGGATGTCATTTTCTTACTTAACAGATCTGCCAAAAACAATACGTAATCTTTCGCTCGTATTTCTGACGTTGTGCTCAACGCTGGCTATGGCGCAGTTGAACACCAATTCACCGTACTCTAGATATGGCATCGGAGAGCTATACGAAGAAGGATTGATCTATCATAGAACGATGGGTGGCGCAGGTATTGGCCTTCATAGTGGAAACGCACATGGTCCTTACCAAACGGATTACCTCAACCCGTTGAACGCTGCGTCATTAGCATACACGGGAAAGCATAGAAATTTGGGATCATTGATGTCTTTTGACGTTGCTTTCACACAGCGTAATCAGTGGTTGAAAAGTGCAGGTCAGGAAGAGTATAATCCCTTGGGTCAGTTACAATATGCCGCATTGAAGATTCCTGTTTCCAGGAATTGGGGAATGGGATTTTCCATTCAACCTATGTCTTCTGTTGGATACTATTTCGTAACCAGTGATTCAGCAATGGGTACCGGTTTAGTGGATAATATTTATCTGGGCAATGGCGGATTAAACAAGTTCTCGTGGGGCAATGGTGTCAAATTCAAACTGGATACACTAACGCATATCGGGTTTGGAGCTGAAGTAAACTACTTGTTCGGTAATATCTATAATGAGCAAAGAGTAATTTTCCGAGACCCTGGAAGCACATTCAATACATGGTACAGTGATCAGCTTGTAACGAGTGACGCTAGCTTCGATCTGGGTATGATGTTCAACACAGGCTTCAATGTCTGCAGGAAGAAGGACAAGAAAACCGGTAAGTGTAAAGACAAACAATTGTACACGCTTGGTGTAGGTGCAACCTATAGCATGCAGCAAGACCTCAACAGTAAATTGTCCAGAATCGGGCGAACTTATGCTGGTGCCATTGGGTTGGAAGACATCAAGGATACTGCGCTGAGTATTGTGGATTCCGCTGTAAACGTTGGACTTCCTCAATCAATAGGTTTTGGTATCTCGTTGCAAAGACCTCAGTATTGGACCTTTGCGGCCGATTATCAAATACAGAATTGGGGAGACCTTACCGGTGACCTATTCTCAAATTTGACGAATAGTCATAGGTTTGCGGCAGGATTTGAGTGGGTAATAGGAGATCCTAGAAATGTGACAAAAGATCGATTTCCTCACGGTTCTCGTTTGAGGCTGGGAGTCAAGTATATACAGAGTAATTTATCACTTAACAATACCCAGCTTGAAGACTTTGGCATAACCTTTGGTTTTGGTATGAGACTGAGAAAGACTTTGTCCCAAATCAACCTCGGAGCTGAGATTGGAAGAAGAGGTACAACGGACAATAATTTGATACAAGAAACATATGCAAACTTCTCGCTTGGAATCACAATTAATAACTGGTGGTTCAGAAAAGCGCAGTACGAATAAATATTTAGGAAGATGAAAAGAGTATTTGCCGGATTGCTGATTATGATAACTACCCTGGGTGCTAATGCACAGGGAAAGTATGGAGCTACAGCAAAAGATAGTATTAAGTGTATTGAGGCTTTGAACATCTACATTCACTATGTAGAGAATGACATTCCCTTGGCGTTAAAGCACTGGAGAATTGCAGTAAACACGTGTCCAAAGTCATCAAAGAACCTTTACATCAATGGTGCTAAAATGTACCAGTCTTTGATCAAGAAGAATGCAAAAGAGAACAAGGAGCTTGCCGATAAGTACGTTGATACGCTAATGTGGGTGTACGACCAACGAATCGAACATTTCGGGCAGAAGTGCTACGTTCTAGGAAGAAAGGGTGGTGACCTTTTGAAATACAGAAAGTCAGATCCACTAGCAGCTCACAATGTGCTAAAAGAATCGATGGCTTGCGGTGGTGCTAAAACAGATCCTGGTGCGCTTTACTATTTGATCGTTTCTGGAACACGGGCTCATAAGAAGGAGAAAGTAACGCTCGATGAGTTAATTGTTACATTCTCAGAAGCAATGGGTAATGCAGATAAAGCCATTACAGCATTGAAGAAGAAAGGGGATGCTAAAAGCAAGAAGAAAATAGACAAGTACGCGGATGCTCAGGAAAGAATGGTAAAGAACATGGGACCATTCCTTACTGCAGAGATTGTGAAAGACATTGTTACGAAGAACTTCGATGCCAACAAAGACAATGCAGCTTGGTTAAAGTTGATGGCAAGAATGATGAAGGCGAAAGATGCCGATGATGGTGAGGAGTACGAAAAGGTTGCGGTGAGACTTTACGAATTGGATCCTTCATGTGAATCTGCTGCTTTGCTAGGGCAGATGTTTATTAGAAAGAAGGAGTATGCTCAGGCGATTGATTACTTCAAGAAGGCAGCTGAATGCCCTGAAGCTACAGATGATGAGAAAGCAGATTACTACTATGGGTTGGCTGTAGCAGAAAATTTTGCCGGGCAAAAAGGTTCAGCAAGAACCCATGCAAACAAAGCGGCAAGCCTAAGAGAAGGATTTGGAAAACCTTACATCCTCGTTGGTAACATGTATGCTGCTAGTGAAGGTTCTGTAACGAAAGACGAGTGTAACAAGGGTGCGGTATTCTGCCTCGCTGCAGATATGATGAACAAAGCTGCAGCTACATCCAATGATGAAGAAGTAAAAAAGGATGCGCGAAACAAAGCAGCAGCTTATGCTAAACGCTTCCCTTCTCAAAAAGACTGCTTCTTCCTAGGTTATAAAGGTGGAGAAACAATCAACATTGGAGGATGGATCAGTACTTCTGTGAAGCTTAGATTTAGAGAAGGAGATTGATAAATGCATTATATAGATTCAAGGCCAGCCTCGCATTCCTTGCGGGGCTGTTTTTGCTTGTAGGGTGTGTGAATGACCCCGAAGAGGTAGCATCGCTCACCAATACTGTTCACGCTCCCGTAGAGATTGCTGAAGACGTTGAATTGAAGTATTACGAGTATGGAGTAATCAAAGTAAATGTAAAGGCTACCAAGATGTGGCGCTATGAAGGAGAGCAACCATACATGGAGGCGAAGGATGGGGTGGAGCTGGTATTTTACGATTCTCTTTCCAATGAAACTTCTCGATTAACGGCTTTATATGCATGGCATAACCTCACTGATAACGTGATGAAAGTGAGAGATTCTGTTAAGGTGGTGAACGTAGAAGGTGAACGCATTGAAACAGAAGAACTAATCTGGGACGAGCGCAGGTCGAAGATCAGCTCAGATAAGTTTGTGAAGATCACCACAGCCGATGAAATACTTACCGGACATGGCTTTGAGGCCAATGAAGACTTCACCAGTTATAAGATTCACAATGTAGAAGCTATCTTTAAGCTCCGAGAGGAAGAAAACGACTCAACAAATGCTGGGGAACACGTACCATAAAATCATGGAGATGGTCTGGTTGGCCATCGCAGTAGTTACTGCCATTATTGCAGGAATGGTAATCAAAGACCACGGGTTCGAAAAGGCAACCTGGTATATCGTAATGCCCATTGCAGCATTTCTATTTTATCTGCTGCGAAGAAATGCGCGTAAAAGGGTTGAACGTGGCGAGCGTGAAAACAAACTGAGATAGTCAGGAATTTCGTTTAACTTTATTAGAGTTTCACTTCTGAATGGAAGGATCGTATTGGATTTTCATCATTCTTGCCCTTGCTTTTTCCGCTTTCTTTTCGGGAATGGAGATTGCATTTGTGACAGCCAGCCGCTTCAAGGTTGAGTTGGAGAACAAGTCAGGAAGCTATCTTGCCAACATGCTATTGCCATTTTTTAACCGTCCGGCACGGTTCATTGGTACCATGCTATTAGGTAACAACGTTGCACTGGTAGTATACGGTATGTTGATGGCAGCATTGCTCGAACCAGTCATCGGAGAGTTCATTGCGAATAGGCCCGCAATCTTGTTGATTCAAACGTTGATTTCAACATTGATCATTCTGGTGTTCGCTGAGTTTCTTCCGAAGACCATTTTCAGGCTAAACTCAAATGGTTTATTGAAAATTTTCTCTGTTCCACTATGGATTATCTACGTGATTTTGTGGGTTCCGTCTGTGGTCATCATTGGGATTTCTGAGCTCCTGCTGAGGTTGCTGTTCAGGGTGAAAGTGTCTCAAGCCAATGCTACATTCGGAAAGGTTGATATCGACTACTATCTGGATCAATACAACGCTCGGTACGTACCAGAAGAAGAAGTTGAGCATGAGATTCAGATTTTCAAGAATGCCCTCGACTTCGAGAATGTCAAAGCAAGACAGTGTATGGTTCCGCGAACAGAAATGGTAGCCATGTCAATCGAAGAGTCAGTAGAAGCATTGCGAGAAACGTTTGTAAAAACGGGTCTTACCAAGATCATGATCTATCGAGATACCATTGACAATATCATAGGTTATGCCCATAGCAGAGAAATGTTCAAACAACCAGAGCAAATAACCAATATTCTGCTTCCCGTATCTATTGTACCGGAATCCATGGCTGCACAGGAAGTAATGGAAATGCTGATTAGTCAAAGCAGGTCAATAGCTGTAGTGGTAGATGAATTTGGCGGAACGAGTGGTATACTTACCATTGAAGATGTTATTGAAGAGATATTTGGAGAGATAGAGGATGAGCATGATCTGGAAAAATTGCATGAAGAAGAACTAGGTGAGGGAATATATAAGCTCGCGGCCAGATTCGAAGTCGATTACGTCAATGAAATGTACGGACTCGGTATTCCAAGATCGGAGGAATATGAGACGTTAGGTGGGTATGTGATCTATGAGTTTGGAAGAATCCCTGAAACCGGAGAGCAGTTTACAACTGAAAATGGGAGGCTCAATATTCAGGTGGTTGAGGTAGCTGAGAATAGAGTTGAATTGCTCAAGATCACTCTTCGCGGAAAGCAGTAATCAAAGCACCGTAACACAGCATTTTACATGCTTTTTTCTCCTTTCAAAAGTTCACAAACTCTCGTATATTCGCAATCCTTTAATAAACTAGAGAAATGGCAGTAATTGGAATGATCAGAAGCAAGTTCGGCACACTCATGGTGATTGTGATCGGATTGGCAATGATTGCTTTCCTTTTGGGAGATATATTATCTCAGGGTGGAAGTGTCTTTTCACAGGATACATCAGTAGGTGAAATCGCTGGTCGTGAAATCGATGCACGGGTGTTTGAACAACGTGTTGAAATCGAAATGGCGAAGTATCAACAACAGCAGGGTAGAACGGCTGATGAGACTACTGGCAACATGATCCGTGAAAGAGTGTGGAACGACATGCTTAGAGATTTTGTTCTTGGCGATGAGCTGAACGAGTTGGGCATTGATGTTTCTACGAAGGAATTGTATGACATGTTTGCCGGATCAGACCCTCATCCGTTAGTGGTGCAATCATTCACAGATCCTAACACAGGACAGTTTAACCAGCAGCAGGTAGTACAAACGCTGAAGCAACTGGATCAAATGCCACCTGAGAACAAGCTCCAATGGGATGAATTTCAAAGAGCACTTGTTCAACAAAGAATCACAGACAAATACAATGGGCTCATCAAAGCAGGGCTTTATGTTACCCATTTCGAAACGAAGGAAGCATATCTTGATGCTAACAGAAAGTACAATATCAAGTATGTAGCGAAGAACTATAATCAGCTGTCAGATAGCATGGTAACGTATGATGATGGCGACATAAAAGATTACTACAATGCCCACAAAGAAGAGTACGAGCAGGAAGAAAGCCGTACGCTGAAAGTGGTGATGTTCCCTGTAGATCCTTCAGTAGAAGATTGGAAAGCAGCGGAAGAAGAAATCAATGGTATTTACGAAGAGTTCGCAGCAACAAAAGAAGACACGAACTTCCTGGCGTCAAATTTCGGAGCGAGTGCGGACATCAAGTACTTCAACGAAGACAAGCTGCCAGTAGCTTCTGATTCCGTTTTGTTGGAAGATTCAATCGGTACTACGCTAAAGCCAACCCTGGTTGGGTTTGAATACAGAATTGTGAAACTGTTGAACAAGAAAACTACTCCAGATTCTGTCAAAGCGAGGCACATTCTAATTGAACCGAGTCAAACACTAACGGCAGAGGGAGCTAAGGAGTTGGCTGATTCTCTGAAGAAACTGGTGCAAGAAGGAGGAGCAGATTTTGCAGAGTTGGCAAAAACGAATTCTAAGGATCCGGGATCAGCTGTGAAGGGTGGAGACCTAGGTTATTTCACTTTCGATAAAATGGTGCCTCCATTTGCGAATGCATGTTTTGATGGCAAGGTGGGAGACATGCCAATCGTTGAATCTCAATTTGGGATTCACCTGATCGAAATCATGGAGCAGCAAGGAAGCGTGAATCAAGTGTTATTAGCTTCACTTACCTACAATGTGGAACCTAGCAATGCCTCTTATGAGGCAGTGTATGGAAAAGCAACAGACTTTTCTCTGAACAGTGGTGATTTCGCAACGTTCATGAAACTGACTGAAGAAGGTGGTATGCCAATTCAGGAAGCGACATTGAAGCCAGGTGACAGAAATGTGCTTGATCTGGAATCATCAAGAGGACTGGTAAGATGGGCGTACTCTAATGAAGAGGGTAAGATATCTGAAGCACAGCAGTACGGTAAAAAGTTCGTTGTCGTTGCGCTAACTAGCGTGAAAGAAGATGGAATCCCAGAACTTGAAAAGATCAAAAATGAAATCATCGTTGAGGTGATTAAAGACAAGAAGGGTCAGTTAATGGCAGAGAAACTAGCTGGTGGAACTACCTTGGATGAAGCAGCCCATAAGTGGGAATCTCAGGTTCAGGAAGCGCCAGATGTTGTGTTCTCAAACTTTGCGATTCCAGGTATTGGTACCGAACCAAAAGTGCTTGGAACTATTGCGACCATGACCAAAGGTCAAACCAGTGGAGCGATTCAGGGAGACAATGGAATCTTCATGGTTAAAGTGGAAGAAGCTACTGTTCCACCAACAGATGGTGTAGATATGTCTGAGTTTAAAGCACAGCTTAAGCAAGGCCGTGAATCAGGGGTTGACTACAGCGTGTTTGAAGCTTTGAAGGAAAAGGCTGGCGTTAAAGACGAAAGACATAAGTTCTATTAATAGCCAAGAAATTTAAACTTAGAAGGCGCCCCAAGTGGCGCCTTTTCTTTTACCTGAACACCATTAGTTTGTTCGCGTCTAGCTTCAGAAAGATGAACAGCATGATGGTGAAACCCCACAATGATGATCCACCGTAGCTGATCATGGGAAGTGGAATACCAATCACTGGTGCCAACCCTATTGTCATTGCTATGTTAACCATGAAGTGGAAGAAGAAAATGGAAGCTACGCAGTATCCATAGATCCTGGTAAAGGGCGACCTTTGCTGTTCTGCCAACCAGATGATTCGAAGCATTAAAGCAACGAATAAGGCAACCGTGATTAGCGTACCAACGAAACCCCACTCTTCCCCCACCGTACAAAAGATAAAATCGGTGCTCTGTTCAGGAACAAAGTCGTATTTGGTTTGTGTGCCTTGCAGAAATCCTTTTCCGGAGAAACCACCAGAGCCAATCGCAATCAATGACTGTTTGATATTCCAAAGTGCACCAGAACGCAATGTCTTCAAACTCTCCTTCTTGGTGCTAAGATGCTCTTTGATATCCGCAACTTGAGTTTCAGTGAGGGTGGTGTCTTGTAAAGTAACTTTGAGTCCTTCAATCTGCTCAGTTAATTTATCCTCTTCACCAAGCAGCACTGTGATCCTAGTTCTATGGTGTTCCTTCAGAATGTTGTTAAACGCAAAGTCAATGCTGTAAATAAACCCACAACTTCCAACGAATACACCAATCAATAAGAAATGATTCAGTTTCCCTTTCAGTTCCTTCTTCGCAATTACATACAGCGCAAGTGCGCCAATTGAGCCTGCCATTACCCACAGTGCCCAGCTCAATGGTAGGTCCCAGTAGCTTATGCATATAAGTAGACCCATAAATCCTGCTACACTGGCCAGTGCCAGCTTGAAGCCAAATTTGTTCAGGCTGTACAATATCATAAAGGCGAAGAATGCTACAATGATGATTTGTAGCGGGCCGAATATCAATGTGGTAATGAAAATCACTACCGCCAGCAGACCAAATAGCAGGATGTTTCCAGACAGACCTTCTCTGTAAAGCGCAAATAGAAAAGCAGCATAAACAAGTGCAGAACCTGCATCAGGTTGCAGCATAATCAAAGCAGGTGGTATCAATACAATTGCTCCGGCTATCACTTTGGTCTGAAAGCTCTCCATCCTGATGTTGAGCGTGCTCAGAAACTTCGCCAGCGCAAGTGCTGTAGCTACTTTACCAAACTCACTAGGTTGAAGCGTAAAGGACCCTATCTGGAACCAAGATTTTGCACCGTTTACCTCGGTGCCGATTACCAGCACCAGGAGTAGAATCAGTACCATTACTCCATATATTGGAAACGCAAATGTGGTATAGAAATTAGAGTCTATTAGCAATATGAGCGTTGCAAGAAATGCGGCTGTACCAATCCAAATAAGCTGCTTTCCATAACGCTGAGAAAAGTCAAAAATGCTTCCATGTTCTTCGTTGAATACCGCTGCATAAATGCTAATCCAACCAATCAGCACGAGTGCAAAAAATAGCAGGACCGTTATCCAATCTATACCCCCAACTATTTTCTCCCCTCTTCTCATTCTACGTTCAGAAGATTGGCTTCGAGGATGCGTTTTTCCTTTAATTCATTCACCTTACCAGTCAAGTACTTTTCGATTACCAGACTGGCGATGGGTGCTGCCCATGTTCCTCCAAACCCAGCATTTTCTACGTAAACAGCAACTGCGATCTGAGGATTATCCTTGGGTGCGAATGCAATGAATACACTATGGTCTTCACCATGTGGATTCTGTGCGGTTCCGGTTTTTCCGCATACCGTAACACTGTCAATTCTTGCTCTGCGTGCAGTACCACCAGGTTCTTCAACCACGGCACGCATTCCCTCCTTTACTAGCGGATAGAATTTCTTGTCAACGGTAGTATAGTTCTTCTCAAATGGCAGTGGGGTGTATACGCCATCCTTGCCAAATGACCGAATCACGTGAGGTGTGATGTAATACCCTTCGTTGGCAATAATGGCTGCAAGATTGGCCATTTGAAGTGGTACCGTTTCAACTTCTCCCTGCCCTATAGATAGGGAGTAAATGGTTTGAAACAACCAGCGATGCCTGCCATACCTTTTATCGAAGAAATCCCTTCCTGGGATGTTGCCCCTTTTGGCATTCGGGAGGTCAAATGCAATGTTCTTTCCAAAACCAAAACTTTGCACGTGTTCCTTCCATCGATCCAGACTAAGTGCGCAATCTTCATACATGTTCTTATTGAGATTTCGGTCAAGAAGTCTCTGATAAACACGATAGAAGTATGGGTTGCAACTGAATTGAATAGCTCGTTGAACGCTTGAAGCAGCGCCATGGTTGTGACATCCTACTAGAGATTTATTACACGCAAAACCAGTCTCAGGCGTAATGGCTCCTTCTTCCAATGCAATCAATGCTTGCACCAATTTGAAAATACTACCTGGCGGATATTGTGCTTGAAGTGCTCTATTAAATAGTGGTCGCAAAGAATCATTGTTCTGTAGTCCAAGGAAGTTTTTCGCTCGCTCGCGTCCAACCAGAAGGTTAGGATCATAAGCTGGTGCTGATACCAACGACAAGATTTCGCCAGTCTTCGGTTCGATGGCCACTACACTGCCTTTCTTATTGGTCATTAGCTGTTCTGCATACTTCTGTAATTCAACCGAAATGGTACATACCAGATCATAACCACTCACACCAGCTGTGTCCAGTTCACCATTGCGATAGGCACCCTTTTCATTGTTGTGCACATCAACAAGAATATTCTTTATTCCTCGCTCTCCTCTCAGCTGCTTTTCGTAGCTCCGCTCGATTCCATTAAGACCGGTGTAGTCACCTGAACGGTAATAGTTCGTGGTATCTAATTCAAGAAAACGCGCACTTACTTCACCGATATAGCCCAATAAGTGCGGGGCGCAATCATTCGGGTAGTACCGCAATGTCCTGGTTTGTATGTAGAATCCGCTGTATTTGAACAGTTGGTCCTGCACCCTTGCATATTGCTTAGCAGATATCTCTTTCAGAAATGGTGATGGCCTGTTCTTCCCATACTTTGATGCTGTAGCGATCTTTTTGTCAAAAGTTTCTTTGTCAATATCCATCAGCTTGCAGAACGCAAGCGTATCTATTCCTTCTACTTGTTTTGGAACAACCATTAGGTCGTACGCAGCTTCGTTCGTAACTAGCAGCTTGCCTTCCCTATCGAATATTACACCGCGAGCAGGGTACTGAGTAATCTTCCTGATCGAGTTGTTCTGCGCATACATTTTGTACTCATCAGAAAAGAGCTGAACTTTCATTAATCGGATCACGAAAATGAGCCCGACAACCAGAAATATGCCTGCGATGATAAACTTCCTTGACTCCAGTCTCGTACTCATTTCGGTTTATCGATTGGGTCGAAGAATTGAAGTGCAAGCATAATAACCAAGCTGAATATGGTGCTGGCTAGAACTCTGAGAAGCATATCTCCATATCCTGAAAGTCTGAAAAGTTCAATAAAGAACAGGAAGAAGTGATGTACGAAAGTGAGTATACCAGCATACATTGCAAACCATAAAAATCCCATGTGTGCAATGGTCGGACGTGTCCCAAATTCATATCCTTCTCTGGGTGCCATGAACTGCAAAAGAAACTTTCTACAGAATACCAGCAGCAATGTAGCCGAGGTATGCATGCCAGGCGTGCTACTGAATATGTCAACCATCATCCCAAGTCCAAATCCAATAAGCAAGGTGACCCAACCTCGCATTTCTGTGGGTAAGGTTAATACGAATAGAATGTAGATATGTGGTACGATGTACGTGCCTAGATCAATGCGATCAAGGAACAGTACCTGAAGCATGATCAGAATAAAGAACGGGGCCGCATATTTTAGAAGATTAATCATTCCCGTCATCTTCTAGTGCTTTTTCCAGCTCCTTCTGTTCTTCTTTCCGGAAGTTCTTGATCACGTATACTTTTGAAAGTGAACTGAAAGATGTTCCCAGATCAATCTTCAGCTCATAGAAATTCTCACCTTCGGGTTTCACAACCGCTTTCACTTTTCCAACATGCAATCCTTTCGGGAATATCGCGGAGAAGCCTGAAGTCACTACCTTGTCATTCACCTTGGGAAAAGCGTAGCTAGGCATGTCTATCAGTTTACCGTAAGCTGCATCTTTACCATCCCATATCAATGAACCGAAGAAGTCATTTTTACTAAGCTTGGCACTCACTTTAGAATCGATATGAATACAAGGTAGTACCGTTGCAAAGTTGCTGCTTACGTTATTGATAATACCAACAATCCCCTCATCTGAAATTACACCCATACCAACATCAAGACCGTTCATGGTGCCTTTATCCAGCGTGATAAAATTCTTTTGTTTGTTCGTGGTAATGTTCACTACTTCCGCTCCGATAAAAACATATTGCTGACTGTACAATGTGTCATTTACCATAACACGATCACCAAATACTTTAGACATCGCATACCTGCTTTGATTGAGCAAGGCAGCATTGTTTTCCTGTAGCTTTTGATTCTCTTCGGTCAGGCCGAAGTATTGTCCTACTTTGTGCTTAGCATTGTAGATAGAGCCAAAAACGGCATTCGAACTACTTAGAAATGAAGTTCGTTGGATCGAATTATAGCGGACAAGAATGCTGAGCGCTACCAGCTCAAATAGCAGGAACAGCAGCGCAAAGTGATATTTGCTAATGAGTTGAAATAGGGTCCGCATTCAGCCCTGTCTATATCTTTTACTTTATAAGGAATGGCAAATTTTGCACATTCTTCAAGGCAATTCCAGTTCCACGGGCAACAGCTCTTAATGGATCATCAGCAACGTGAACAGGAAGTTTGGTCTTCAATGAGATCCGTTTATCTAATCCTCTTAGTAATGAACCACCACCCGCAAGGTAAATTCCTGTTCTATAGATATCCGCTGAAAGTTCCGGAGGTGTCATCTCCAGTGCACTCAGAATCGCTTCTTCGATTTTAGAAATTGACTTGTCCAACGCATGCGCTATCTCGGTGTACGATACCTGAATTTCCTTTGGAGTTCCAGTCATCAAATCTCTACCCTGCACCGCAAAATCTTGTGGTGGATTGTCAATTTCAGGAAGTGCAGACCCAACCTCAATTTTGATTTGCTCAGCTGAACGCTCACCAATCAACAGGTTGTGCTGTCTTCTCATGTAGTCTACGATGTCTGCGGTAAAGTCGTCACCTGCCACGCGAATCGACTTGTCACAAACGATTCCACCAAGGGCGATTACAGCAATCTCGGAAGTACCACCACCAATATCAATGATCATGTTACCCATTGGTTCCAACACGTCAATACCAATGCCAATAGCGGCTGCCATCGGTTCGTGGATAAGGTAAACTTCCTTCCCACCTGCGTGTTCTGCAGAATCCTTAACTGCTCGTTTCTCAACTTCCGTAATACCTGAAGGAATACAGATCACCATCTTTAACGAAGGAGTGAACCACTGCTTCTTGTTGGTCATCATCTTAATCATTCCTCTGATCATGTGCTCGGCAGCATGGAAATCTGCGATCACACCATCCTTCAAAGGACGAATCGTTTTGATGTCTTCATGGGTTTTTCCATGCATCTGCATGGCTTCCTTACCAACGGCAATGATTTTTCCGGTCATTCGATCCTGCGCAACAATAGAAGGTTCATCAACAACTACCTTGTCGTTGTGAATGATCAACGTGTTCGCAGTACCTAAGTCAATTGCAATTTCCTGCGTTAAAAAACCGAATACTCCCATTTACTTCTTCCTTCGTTTTAATGTACGGAAAAATTCCTGTCAATGTTTAAAGTGTCTCACTCCTGTAGTCACCATCGCCATGCCGTTGGTGTTACAATAGTCAATGGATTCTTGATCCTTGATGGACCCACCTGGTTGAACCACAGACTTAATTCCTTCTCTATTCGCAATCTCTACACAATCTGGAAACGGGAAGAAGGCATCTGATGCCATTACCGCTCCTTCTAGTTCAAATCCGAACGACTTTGCTTTCTTGATTGCCTGCCGCAAAGCATCAACCCTTGAAGTTTGACCAGTACCGCTTGCCAGTAACTGGCCATTCTTCGCGAGGACAATTGCATTTGATTTTGTTTGCTTCACAAGCCTGCTCGCAAATACAAGATCTTTTTTGGCTTCTTCAGTAGGTGCTTCATTCGTGACAACCGTGAAATCGGATTCCGATTCTGATTGCAGGTCTTTATCCTGAACTAGATAACCGTTCAACGCAGTGCGAACAGTTTTGGTATCCATGCCACAAGGTTTTTGCACTAAAATGATGCGATTCTTCTTTTCCTTCAACGTTACGAGTGCATCATCATCGTATCCAGGAGCGATTACTACTTCACAGAAAAGATTGTTGATCAGAGTAGCAGTTGTAGTATTGATCTTCACATTGGTGATCAGGATACCACCAAAAGCGGACACTGGGTCTCCGGCAAGCGCGTCTGTATAAGCCTGTTCAACCGTTGGACGTGTTGCAACTCCGCACGCATTGTTGTGCTTAAGAATTGCAAATGTTGCTCCGTTGGCCGTATCGAATTCCGCAATCAGATTCACCGCTGCATCAACATCCAACAGGTTGTTGTAGGAAAGTTCCTTTCCGTGAAGCTGATCGAACATGTCAGAAAGTGGTCCAAAGAATGCTGCATTCTGATGAGGGTTTTCACCATAACGCAAAGTCTTGGATTCCGATTCGCTCAGCTTCAGCAGCGGTACTTCATCATCATCGAAATAATTGAAGATTGCTGTATCGTAGTGAGAAGAAACTTCAAAGGCCCATTTTGCAAACCACTTTCGGTCTGCTTTATCCGTATGTCCTTGCTTATCTTCGAGCACTTTTGCTAACACACCATACTGATCTTTCGATGGAACAATCACCACATCTTTGTAATTCTTCGCGGCAGCCCTGATCAGTGAAATACCACCGATATCAATCTTCTCAATGATGGCTTGCTCTTCCGCACCAGAAGCAACAGTTTCCTCAAAAGGGTAGAGGTCTACGATGACCAAATCAATTTCTGGAATTTCATATTCCTCAAGCTGGGCAACATCTTCCTGCAACTCTCTCCTGCCTAAAATACCACCAAACACTTTAGGGTGAAGCGTTTTTACTCTTCCTCCTAGAATAGATGGATAGCTGGTCAGGTTTTCTACCGCGTGGACCTCTGCACCAAGTCCCTCGATGTATGTTTGTGTTCCGCCAGTTGAGTAGATGGTCACATCGTGTGCCTTCAACTGTTTTATGATAGGTTCCAGCCCCTCCTTATGAAAAACCGAAATCAAGGCACTTTCCACCTTCTTTAACTGGCTCATCTGTATGCTATTGTGAGGGTACAATTTTAACAACTTTGAACCGCGTGACCATAGCGCTTGTTCCCTTAATTGTACCTTTGTTGATAACTGATACAGTTTGTTTAAAACCCAGTGATAAAAGGCGTTGGAATATACCTTCGAGTAATCAAAGAGAGTCTCGCTTTCGCTTGGCATTCTCTACGTGAAAATAAACTTCGCACACTGTTGTCATTACTTGGTATCACGATCGGAATCTTTGCGATCATCGCCATACTTACATTGGTAGATTCTCTTGAAAGAAATATTCGAAACAACATTGAGTCGCTTGGTGATGATGTAGTTTTTGTGCAGAAATGGCCATGGGCCTTTGGGGGAGACTACCCTTGGTGGAAATACTGGAAAAGACCTCAGGCAGAAATGAAGGAATTGAAAATGCTGCAGAAGTCACTTACGCTGGCAGATGCAGCATGCTTTCATATTGACATGGTCCGAACGATCAAGAATAGGAACAATGCTATTGAAGGAGTGCAGGTGATCGGTGTGTCTCAGGATTACGATCGAATCAAGGATCTCGATTTTAGATTCGGACGATATTTCTCGCAGTCAGAAGGAACTTCTGGTAGACCTGTAGCTATACTTGGTGAAGCGGTTTCAGTTGGACTTTTTGGAGCAACGAATCCTGTTGGTAGGAC
The DNA here is from genome assembly GCA_034509125.1 of Monilaria moniliformis. Classification (NCBI taxonomy): domain Eukaryota; kingdom Viridiplantae; phylum Streptophyta; class Magnoliopsida; order Caryophyllales; family Aizoaceae; genus Monilaria; species Monilaria moniliformis. The sequence continues at coordinate 1,330 of JAYDZE010041200.1, read as the reverse complement.
GATCAACATCGAAGGGAAGAAGCTTGAGGTGATTGGAATGTTGAAGCGGGAAGGGGAGAGTGTGCTTGGAAACTCCATCGATAAGCAGGTTATTGTGCCCGTTGGATTTATCAAGACCATGATTGATTTCAAAGGGCAGAATGCCAATCCGTTCATCATGGTGAAGGCCAAGGAAGGAGTTGGCAACGAAGCATTGAAGAATGAACTGACAGGAGTTATGCGCTCCATCCGAAAATTGAAGCCGAAGGCAGACGATAATTTTGCCTTGAACGAAACCAGCATGCTTTCCGCAGGATTCGATTCGCTCTTTCAGTTGCTTACGCAAATTGGATGGGTGATGAGCGTGTTTTCTCTTTTTGTCGGTGGATTTAATGTGGCCAACATCATGTTTGTAAGCGTTAAAGAAAGAACTGCGCAGATTGGAATTCAAAAGGCGATTGGTGCCAAGAATATTTTCATCCTTTTACAATTCCTTTTCGAGTCGGTGTTCCTTTGTCTTTTCGGTGGTGGTATTGGATTGTTGAGTGTTTACCTTCTTTCGTTACTGGCCGATGCGTTAATTGATATGGAGATCTACATGAGTGCTTCGAACATCATTCTGGGGATTTCAATTTCCTCGATCATCGGACTGTTGTCAGGAATTATTCCAGCATCATTTGCCGCGAATCTTGCACCAGTAGATGCAATGAGGAGTAAGTAATTAGTTCACTCCTGGTTCCGACACTTCAACGTTTCGCAGTGTATTGAAGATAGGTTGGAGCACTTCAACTGCTTGCTCAATACTTCTGATATTGTCGAACGCGAGTGAAAGCTTGTCGTTCTTTTCGCGCATCCTCACCTGGTTGGGGTTGGATTGGATGTAGCTCAAAACAGTCGTGAACTGCGCAGTCTGATAGTAGGGTGAGTTGGGCTTTGAAATGAAATAGCAGAAGAGTTTCCTGTTCTTGAGAATCACCTTCTCAAAGTTCATGTCTTTGGCCATCCAACGCAATCTGATGAGGTTGAATAGTTCCTGAGTAGACTGAGGAACAGGACCGAAGCGATCAACCATCGTGTATTCAAGTTTCTCCAGCTCAGCCTCTGTCTCTGCTGCATCTAAGTCTTTATAGAAGCCAAGTCTTTCTGCAATGTTCGACATGTAGTTGTCAGGGATCAATACTTCAAGATCCGTTTCGATGGCTGTCTCATTTACATACACATCGGTAGCCGCCATCTCTTCCGCATAGAGATCCTTGAATTCGTTTTCCTTCAGTTCCTGAATCGCTTCGTTTAGAATCTTCTGGTAAGTATCGAATCCAATTTCGGAAATGAACCCACTTTGCTCACCTCC
>JAYDZE010041089.1:0-26702 GCA_034509125.1 Monilaria moniliformis | reverse complement strand
TTTTTTATTATTTTAGTTAGGGTTAGGTCTTAAATTTTTATTACTTTAATTAGAGATAGATCGTGTCGTTATCGTGTGATTGTAGTGTCGTACCGTATTCGTATCATTATCGTGTTGTTATGAGTCGTGTCAACACGAATAGGATCGTGTCGCTAACATGTTCGTGTTGTATGCAGGTCGTGTTCGAGTTTGAATGTAACAGGTCGGTTCGTATTCAGGTTGAAGATTTTTCTTAACATGTCGTGTTCAGGTTTGAACTTATCGAATTGGGTCATTATCAAGTCGACCCAATAACTACCATACTTGCACGATTTGCCAGCACTGCTTTATACATATGCGTTTCTTGAGATTTACTTACTCGCATACATAAACATTAGGTGAAATAAAGATTAAAAAAACAAAAAAGAACTCAACTTGTGTGAAGTCTGACTGATAATCAAATGTTTTATTCAATAGACCCACTTAAATCAATTTATAATACAATTTAAATTCAAATATATTTCAAAATAAAGAAGGGAAATAAAATTAACACAATCGTTAAAAGCACTCGATTCTCTAGAGATATAATACCAGCATGGTGGGAGAAGATGAGGAGAAAACCGACAGGATGGTTGGAGAAGAAAGACGCATTCGGGCATCGGAAAAGTGGCCTATTTTGAACACTTAGGCTTTTCGTCGAACATTTCGCGTGCAATGAAATGCTCGAGCAGATATCGAAGGTCACGACCATAAAAACGAAATGAAAAACATCAACAACAAATTCCCGTTCGAGATTTCTTAAAAATTTCTGGAACCTCACGTTGACTCTTCAAATTTTCTAGAAACATAAAACAAAATGACAACAAAATTGCCATTCAAAGTGGAGTCAACGCGACTCAAAAAAATGTATAAAAAAACAAAACAAATGAAAAGTCACCATGGACTCCAAAAAATGGAAGCTTTTGCAAAAGATCTGTATTTAAATTGTATGTATGTAGTGTGACAACGCATTAATTTTTACGTATAAATTCAACTATTACTTGCAATTTGCACCCCCCCCCACCATTGGTGCAACCTATATGTCGATAAACTCTTTCTCCCTCTCTCTCAATGTTTCTCCCTAAACCATGAATCTTATTAATTTGTTGTTATTGAAAGTGCAAGATATTATTGAAAAATATAAATACTTTAGTTGGAATGGTGATAATATTATCATCAACATGCATATTTACATTGAATTTATTTCGATGCTTATTAAATTTAGTAGTTTTTTATTTTATACTTAAATTATTGATATACACATATATCATTACTATTATTCCTATAAGAAAATCATTTCATATCTCAAATAATCAAATCACAATTGAAAAAAATAAAATAAAATATTAAGCTCGTGCATTGCACGTGGCTATAACTAGTAGTTTATAAACTGTGAAATAAACTCCTAACAACTAATAAACTCTCCAAAAAATATATTCTCTGATTTTAATTTATTTTTCGTAATCTTATAAGCAACAATTAATTTAGAAAAATAATTAATTATACTATTGTTTGCTATTTTCAACATTCTTCTTTCACTAAAATAAAATTAGTCAAACACCATTATATAGACTCGTTAATATTTATATACTTCCTTCGTCCCATTGTAAGTTAATAAAATTGTAACAAGGTGAAATACAAGTCACTCAATGGATAGAGGGAGGACAAATTTGGCTGAGCATTATATTTAAGCTGCTTGCAATATCGCGATTAAGCAGTGGTTGGTCCAATTTACTCCTAAGCAAGAATAGAGAGGTGAGAGCGGTGGTGCAAACCTTTTTACAGTATGTATATTCGATTATCACCGTTTCACTTCCTTTTTCTATCCCTCCCCCCTCCGTATGGACCCTATCTTCTTATAAAAAAGAACTTAGTACAAACACAATTTTAACAAAAAAAATACTCAGTATTTAATTTTAAGATCGAGTTTATAGTCGTCGCGATCGATCATTCTTGGATTTAACTTACACACCACACGTACTATTAGTTATGCTATATAGAAATATTATCTTAAATAGAGAAGGGGTCATATTGTACTGATCAAGTCTCAAATCTCATCAGTTGACTTGTTTATCAATGATTGAAATCTTTGGCATTTTGTAAGTCTTACATGAATTCGTAGTGACAAGAGTGCAAACATACTTTTGACGCTTAGACACAAATGCATGCATACAATTAAACAAAACTTTACATATTGTTGAACATAAAATTGCATAAAGTACGAATGTTACGACGTATTCTCCAACATGAAAGCAAGCGTTGAAGAACGGGGTCGCTTTCTTTATTGCCGCAGCGAGGGCTAGCTAGATGGAGATCAACGTGGGGGAATTCTTCAACAATGTATGATGGGGAGGTGGAAATGTGACTTGATCGAGAGAATAATCCCAACCGGAAAACTGGTTTTATTACCTTAATTGTGGAAAATATGCTTTATTTACATAAGGCACGTATGATTGTAAAATTTCAAAAAAATAAATAATTTGAATTAATACTTGAAGTTTCTTAATGTACGGATATATATATATATAACTATATATAAATATATATTATATGTATGTGTGTGTTTCTGATAAACAATAATTAGGTAATAAGCTTGCATCATGATCATCCTACAAGAACATTATGAAACATATTGAATAAATTAGAATATATAGTTTCATGACAAAAAAGATCAAAAAGGAAATAATATTGACGTAAAGACATGTTCTGGGTTTTATGTTTATTTATAATATGTATCGTAATTATTTTGTTAGATAAAGAAATTTTATTACTATAATCGATTCATGGGGATGAATATTTACTAGAACATATTATATTATTGTCTTAATTAATCGAATATGTAATAAGGAAAGAATAGGTAAGCCCTTGCTATCTATGGAAATAATTTCATGATTGGATCGATGTTTTGTACACAAATAACTAAAATAATATAATTGAATTAGTTTCCACAATTTTTAAATCTTAATTTATCACCAACTTTATAATTATGAAGTTAACTCGGCACTGATGAAAGTTAACCTGACTAATTAAATTCCAAGGTCTACGAATGGCTGACTTATTAACAGATAACTCGTGAAATCTACCTCGGATACTTGGATGAGAAACAAGACTTAACTGTGATCTTTTATTAGTAAGGATATAATGGCAAAGTCAATTTTGCAAACAAGGCTATTTTTATAGGTATAGATTATATTTTATTTACGCATGTAATATATTATAAATATAATTTAATTTGCACTATCATATTGAATACATGAATACACTGTGTAATTATACATCTATACGTAAACAAAGAATACATTAAGTTGAGAAATAAACAATAATTTTCAATATTTATGCATATATATTATTTTTCATATTTAGAAAAATAAAAATTAGAAGGTAATCCAAAATGATTAATATCATTTTTTATAGAAAAAGAAGATAAATATATGCATCACGCAAGAGTAAATGCTAATATATTGTCATAAAGGTAACTTTTTATTGCTGTGATAAATTACATTATTTAAAGGCTAGAAGAACTAGCTCGGGATGACGACACATCCCACTTCCATACACATAATTATAACTAGAAATTACGAGTCGATCTTCTTCGCCGGGACATGCCTTCCTTCTACCCGAGCTCAAGGCAAAGTGTATGCTGCAAATTAATAGATAGATAAACGATGCTGTAATACATTAATTTATGGAAGAAATAAATAATCCAACAATCAAATATTATATCCCTGCCCTAATTTGATTAATATAAGTTGTAGGTTACAGCTCAAATTTTCAATTGCTTTTAAACTAAACTTTGTTTCCACACTTCTACCTTTCGGTTCTCGATCTAGCTCCTATCACAAACCAAGCACCATTATCTAATGCTACGTATTGTTAAGCCATTACTCATGCTCATTCTACATTACACCATTTTAAATCAAGGCTACTATTGCTCCAATTAGGCATATTAATTCAGTCCAACTCAATTAATTGACAGAAATAAATCGAAAAGTTAGAGCCGCGCGAATATTTCTAGTCCAAAAAAAATCAGTCCAATTGGCCCGATTTAAAATAAAATACGAGATTGAAACATATGTAATGTAGAAGAACAGTAAGTACGAGAATTGACTGACCTCCACACTTGTACCCGATAGGCCTATTAGCGAAGTTGCACCTCTTGGGAATGGTCAATGCCACCTCAGGCTTCACGCCGGAGCTCTTGGCAGTGTTGGAAAGCATCACAGCGCACATGCATTTGGGGTTCTGCCCCAGTCGCTTCACCTGAGCGCAGCAGCTCGCCGGAACCGCCGCGTTCGGGTCCTGCGCCGCTGAGGCACATGGGATCAGCTTCATCGCCTCCGCGTCCGGCGTCGACTGCGGGCACTCGCCCGCTGCATCCGCGGCGATCCCCACAATCGCGAGGAATGCAAAAACGCAGAGGCACTTCACCGACACTTCCATTTTCTTAATTTCTTGATCTCTTTGTTGATGTTGTTATTTGTTATAGTGATGGTGTGTGATAATAAGAGATGGCGTAGTGTTTATATAGTGTTGAGATTTTGGGAGGGTTTAGTTTGGACATGCGACGAGTGGAAATCCACCATTTTAGTGGGAAGCTCGTACAACTTTATTGGAGCACTTGGGATTTTTGATTATGTGTCAAAAATTGTTGGCGATCAGTGGAATCATGTTGTTGGATTCTCAGAAGTTAATTTAGTTTGTCAGAGTGGTGTGGAGGGTGATTTTTCGAGAAGGTCCCTTCACCTACTCTCATCACACTCTGGTTTTCTTTTTTCTTTTTTTGGCATTTTCAAGGGGAGAACACTTATTTGCAATATTTAATTTGTTTAGGTCTTGTCGGACGAATGGAAATTGTGGTTTATCAGTTTTCAGGATAATTATAGACCATGTTATGGGAAAGAAACACACAAATTGAAATAAAGAAAAAGAAAATTTCATATTTTTGCAATAACCGATTGTGACCAAAGTAGGATGACCAAAACCAAGCTAACCACTTCATCTTTCATGGACATTTGACACTTGACACGTTTTTAATGGATATGAAGAAAAAATATTTTAGGTTGAGTTTGATGATTGATGATATATCAAGAGAAAAATGCTTATTTTATAAAAAAAAAAAAAATTGGGTTGGATTCTTGATTAATATAGCTTTATAAAGGTGTCAAAACCAACCTAACCCGGCCCAACAACGTGGTCCAAGTTTAAGTCGGGTTGGACCACTCATTGTTGGACCGACATAATTTCAAGCCACATCAACCTGGCCCGACCTCTCCCGTTAGCCCTTCGGCTTGGGCCGGACAAAGCCGGAAAATATATTATGGGCCCACGAGCGGTCTGAAAAAAATCAGTGCTGTTTTCTCAGCCCAGCCTAAACTTTTCCTTTTGGACGTGAGCTCGGGTCAGCCCGAGTGGCAATGTCATAGCTGCATACATGCCATATCTCCAATTATATATGTGTTAATGGAAATAAGGAATCAATGAAATTTTATTTATAAAAATATTAATAGTGTTTTATGTCTCTAATTTTTAATTTATTTTAGAAAATGTCTCTCAATTTTTATTTTTTCACCAATGTTTTTAACTTTCAATATTTTCCATAAAATGTATTGCCATATAAAATTTCGTGACGGAAAGCTGATTCATCTCGTCGCAACCTGAAGGGAATTTTTCCTTTTTCACCTCAATACATGAAACGACAACATTTAAGCAAAAAATAAGAAAAAATTAATAAAGTTTTATGTCCCAAACTTTTAGCGTATTTCGTAAAATATCTTCAACTTTCATTTTTTCATCAAAGATCCTCAACTTTCAACGTTTTCCATAAAATGTCTCACTATACAAAATTCGATCACAAAAAAGTTGATTCATCCCGTTAAAGTCTAAGGTGAAATCTTATCTATTTTTGTATATAGAAAGCCATACAATTTTGCATGAATTTCCATAGAAATACTTTTGTTAAAGCCATTATAAGGCCATACCTCATTAATTTTTGGAGTTACGTCTAATAGAATCAGTAAAAGGAATATTTATTTCTGAAAATATACATGATTCCACTTAAAGAACATAAACTATCACGACAAGTCGACAACACAAAAATGGCTCGAATATGAAAATATACGTATATATGGTTCAATACATCTCAGGTTCCATCAACTCTCTCTCTCATATTTGCCTCTTTCTCCAACCAAGTGCAACAAACGAAAGCTATGTATTATATGTATACCACTACGGTCACTACCGTATCTGCGAAATCGACTCTTTGCGGATCGAAGACGAATCCATGCTCAGATAAGATGCTCTCCCTTCACTCACTCTGTTCGAAACAACATCAACGCCTTCGAGATTTTGGCCGCAAACATTCATCTTCCCATCACCAACAAGATAGTTCGTGAGGACTCTCTTCACTCCTACACCGCGACGTGCAGGCTTGTTGCAACTCGCGCCCGAGAAAGGCGTCCTCTCTCCTCTCGCGGGACTGGCCAGAGGAGGAACGGGAGATTTCTTAGGCGTCGTGTAAGCTGTCCGATAAGGAGTGCCCGAGACAGACACTGAGTACGGGATTGGTATCTTCTTGTGAGACATCAAGCTGACGGAACGCGCTGAAGAGAGCTTGTCCGACTGCTTGTTGATGTCGTCCACGTAGAGTAGATCCTCGATGCGTGCTGCAATGTTGAACGCCAAACTCTCCAAGACCCTCGAGTAGCTTTCCAAGATGGACTTCCCGACATCCTGAAGCACGAAATGATACCACCAAACGAGTTTAGGGAAGAGAGGATACGTTAGATAATTTTAAGCTATGATTGCAAGATGTAAACCTTGTTGTACTGTATTTTTGTGGCGTCTAAAGTGGTTTGCGTGAGTCCCGGGAATCGCTGCTTCAAGGATTGCAGGAGGGTTTCGGCTCTCTCAGCGAGCAGTTCCCTCTTGTCACCGTACGTCACCAGATCTTTTACGATCTCCCAAGATGATCTGGCAGCGCAATGGCTTGGGTGAGCTGTGGGTTTGGGGTGCTGTCTTCTACGCCACACATAGATTGCTGCCTCCACGCGGTTAGCCATCTCCAAAGCAGCATGCTCGGATGCAAGATCGAGGCAGTCAAGCAAGCACTCCGGGGAGAAATGCTCTGAGGTAATGTAACGGTAGATGACATCCCCGAGACAAGCTCGCCCGTTCTGAATGTTGAAACAAAAGAATTATTAAAGATTAACATTGTGTAGAATCACAGAAATTCTCAAGCATAGAGATGATTTGCAACATCAAGAAAAACTATTTGATATTTGATCAGAATATTTCTTTCTTTGTTTGTAATTGAAAGGCTAATAACTTGGATGAAATGGAACCTTTGGAAGATTTTCCAAGTATGATTCTGGAACTTCCATCTCAGCCAAAGTGCTGCTGTTGATGGCAGTAGCAGCTTTGAGAATCTGATTTGCAGATTCGAGCTTGTGACCTAATAGCTTCCTCGCGGCCTCAGACAGACCACCGGGAGGAACACGTGGAACGGGCAGCCACCACTTGTCCTCCTGCCGTTGAACAGCTTTCTGGAAGGAGACTGACCCATCAGCTTCTGGTGCAACTATACCTTGATCCACATACCAAAATTCGGTCTTGGAAAATCCATCGAGTATTTCCTAATATGGAGGGATTGAATATATATAAGACAGATATTTATAGCACCAACAACAACAATAAAAACAAAAAGTTACAAACTTATCTATCTCTTACAAAAAGCATGTTATCAAGTTTCTGAAGAGCTGGCAGATTAATAAAGAGATCTGATCTTGGTTGGCAACTCATAACCTGAACCATAGAAAATTGTCAAAATTATGATAATTATCCATATATCAATTCATCTACTATCCAACTGTATATCAATCTATGCTTTAATAATGTCACAAAGATGTTCCTAAAACAAGATAGGAAAGAGGGATCAACAATTAGAGAGTACATATATTTGATCGAGGGAGGGTATACGAGCGTGGTTTGAGATCGAGTTAACATGAGAAATCTCAAGCAAAAACAGAGGATTACCTCAACTCTACCTCCATTTGGAAATGTTTGCCAAGAAGGTTTGAGTTCAACAATATGATCACTCACAGAGAGAAGCCATTCCATCTCTCTTCGCCACATTGATCTCTTTTCGGAAGGCAATGGTTCCAATCTCCATAGTTGTCCAAACATAGAAGCTACACGTGTAATTTGCAGGAAAACAACTCAACTCAATGCGGGAGAAAGACACAGACACACACACACACACAGAATTATAAATTACCACATAGATTTGTGATGGCGTTTGAGATGGTAAGTGCAGGGCAAACTCCTTTACCACTTCCTGACATATCTTCACCAAGCAACAACTTTGCAAACCGTTCTTTCATCATCTCAATTTCTACTCAATTCAAACATATCAACATTAACAAAAATGAAACTTGAATAGCTCACTTCATAAATTCAGATTAAATTGTTCATTTATCACACAGTAAATCAACAGTATAAAATGTACGTACAAATACACCACGTATAATTTATAAATGATAAACATCCTAGCCTTATATCTGACAAATTTATTGCAAAAAACAATAAATGGTGTATCCAAAAAAGTAACAAATTCAACAGCATGTAAACGACCTGAAGATATTGAGCCCTGCTTTTTAATCCCAGATTTGTCATCACCACTCTCAACATTCAAATGAGGCTTGATTTTTCCTTCAACTTTCAAATAATTTCCCGTCTTTCCAATCGGCCATCCAAATTGAGGCGAAGAAGAATTATCATCAGAACTCGGTCTGCTGCATCTTGACTCAGTCGTCACCACCGAGTCGTTACTCGCGGAGTCAGTCCCATATTTCTTCTCAGCTAAACCCTCCATTTAAACAACAACAACAACAAAAAAGGTTGCCAAAAAAGGGAAGGAAAAACCCGCTATTTTTGCTCAAGAAAAGAAGAGCTCAGTTTGAATTCTCCACTTTCCCGAAATGGGTTCATCAAGACCCGTCAATTCCAGCGTAAAGATTCAGTCTTTAATGCTGTCGAAGGGTGTAAAAGGTGGAATTCAAATAGAAGACGAGTTTAAGAAGGGTTTGGACTTTGGAGAGAGATTTGTCATAATAGATTCTGGGCACAGTGATTTTATTCTCTCATTGTGTGGGGGACTCTGTTTTATTTGCAGAAATTTGATTTTTCAGGGGTTGTAACTTGTTAGCTAACTGCCAAGTCCCAAAGCCAACGTCTAGGTTGGACTTGGATTTCCAAGCCACATTCAAATTTTTGGTATATAATTTCAAAGGGTTGACGACTCACCCAAATAAATCAACATCCTGTATATGACCAAGTAATAAAATGAGCAAATTGTTTTTACTTTATTAATATCACGAGTTTAAATTTGATTGATAAATGACGAGCTGACTTATGGTCAGATTTCAAAATATTCTTCAGTAATTTCCCACCATTTCATTTTCAAAATTGGTTCTTTTCCTTTAAAAAAAGTCACTTCGAATTTTATTGGTATCCTTCTAAATTTAAATTTTGAAGTTAATATTTTCCAAATATAATCTTTTATTACGTTATAACATTACTTTTATCATTTCATGTTTATACTATGTTTGGATGGAGACTCATAAATTAATTTCCTGGTTCCATTGTTACCAATATTTTCTTAATATAATTTTTTTATACAATGGAAGTGTAGTTTATTGTAGCACATTCTCAATTGCATTGTATGTGTATCCCTTTTCTTTGTTTAAATTTTCCGGGACTTATTGGGTACCACATAATAATGAGATAATAGATAGTAAGTTTGAATCATTTCAGATATGTATAAAAGGTATGAGAATTATAACTCAAAAATATTAAGATTCATCCAACCATACCATTAGTTGGAATGTACTTTCTTAGTTGCCAAAAGAAACAAATGAAACATAAAAGTATTATTAGAAACGATGAAAATCATCATGTACAACGAGATTAAAAACTAGATATATTTAGTTGACTTTTGGGCGAATGAAAGGTTTAAATTTTAAACTTGGGCTTGCCCAACTTCTCTAATAGTTTAGTTTAATCAAATTTTAATAAATATCAGTTCAAAATTAACCATTGAGTCAGTGTGTAGTTCCCTGTCATATCTTGTTTAATATGCTGACAAATGCCTCAATTTCTCTCGAGTAAAACTGTGAACTGCTGCATCTTTTTGCACAACTGTTAGGAAGCTGGGGATTTTCTTGTAATAAAGTAGCGTTGATATGAACTTTTGAAAGAAAGAAACTATTTACATTTTGTGTTTGGATAATAACACTATTGTCAGTAGGAATACACACAAATTTTGGCCACTGAGAAATTTGAATTTGGAAATTTTTAGGAAAACGACATTAATATTGTAAGGTATGAGAATTCAAGTATGAATCTAAAATCGATCATAAATAATAAATATGTCATCGCTGGTTGTCAAATAAATTCATTCTATCATGTCATGCATATCTCTCTCATTTTAGAATTAGTTTAAGTAATTTGGAGGATTTGAAATTTAATTGTAAATATATCTTCCAAAATATATTCTTCAATCCAAATATTTTATTTATTTCAAGCTAGGTACCGGCATATATATTCTATATCTTTGAAATGTATACCGAGGGTTAGTATATGGCATGGGATCCTGAGGAAGGTTTGGTCGGTTGTTAGCATGATTTAAAAACTACTTGATTATGAAGTTTTCTGAAGGAAAAAAAACAGTTGCTTTAATATTAGAATTGGTGCGAAGCATATGCAAAATATCAAAATATGCTATCAAGCATTTATTGACCAATTAACATCTACTAGATTCAAAATTTGATAATGGGGAGGATTGAAAATTAAACACTTTAGTCAATAATATTGTTGGTGTCAAGGAGGTAATCGAAGGAGCCAAGTAGAGAAAGTGGTGGAGAACGATATGAGATATCCAGTCTTATTTCTCCGTTTATATCACACATTTTATAAACACAATAAATTTATTATAAGTTTTTAATCACTTTGAACCGTTCTAATTTCAAGTTGGATTTAATAAAATGTAGGTATAAAAAAAAATTGAGGCTTACCCTAGAGTGGAGCGGCCCAATATAGCCTCTATATAGATCCACCCAAGAACATGAGCACATAGATTTACATGGAAATTCAAGAGGGGGGGAATTACGAACAGAAGAAAATTTTGTTATGAGTCGAAAAAATGAGTACAAATGATCAAAAACCGCCATATATAACCCTAAATCAAGATGGAATCCGTCTATTTAAACAGCCTCTCAAAATTTGGCCAAATGATTCCGGTCACCAATGTCAAAAATAGACAGAAAAACATTTAGCCCTGGACCATCACATGAAGTACAGAATTTATAATACTGGGAAAAACTTGTCAGGAAAACTCTTACAAGCTATTCTTTCTTCTACCTCTAATTTTATTATAAGGATTTAATATCATTTGCTGAATTATTATATTCTCCTTGGAGTTGGAAAGGTATTATTCCTACAATTGATGGCCTTAAGGGCCTTAACCAAAAGTTGGTGGAAATTTAATAATTTTGTGATACTACTACTCCCACATACTCACCTAACTCAAGATCATGAATTGTCATCACTTATACTTGATTACAAAACGGACTGACCACTCATACTCTTACATCTTCAATCAAAGTTGTTATTGTGATGCGACTCTTGATTCGATATACAAAATATTCTTCTTGCATATCGGAACAGCATTCTACTTCATTTAGATATATAAAACATTACTGGAGACTGGAGTGTGTGTGTGTGTGTGCATATTCCTATATATATATATATGTGTGTGTGTTTGTGTGTGTGTGGGTCGATTAGCATCTCCATTTTATTGTTTTGGGCCGTTGTCTTCTCTCATCCCCAACATGCGCATTTGTAGATAAAAAGGCTTATAAAACTAGTCCTCTCATCTCCAAGTCTCCAACATGGTAAACTAACTACATTCCCACTAATTCTATTAGATTAAATACTTAAATATGTCCAAAATTATTGCTCATTTTCAGTTCTATTATGAATAATCTACTTTGATCAATTGTTACCCACATTATAGGAAACTATGAAATTATATCCATAGACACATTTCGTTATGCCTGAAAATTGAGTAGGATCTTCTTTCTTGAAATTTCATGAAGCCACGTTACAGCCGCGACGATACTACTCAAACTTTTTAGGTACTGGAATGTTGTCTAGGGATAGATTTGCATAGTGTTTTGCTGTTTGGGTTAAAGATAGAACTGAAAAAGTGTGATATGTTATAATAATATATTGGAGCATTTACTCATTTTATTACTAATTTTATGTAAATTCACGGCAATATATAGAGAATGAAGTCTTATGAATTTGATACATTTTTTTAATGAAACAGAATACGGAAATTATTCTTTGACTCGTAGAACACGATAATTAGGGCATCCACAACAAAGCGCATGCCCTTATATTTCTCTTACACTATTTATGGGTCCCACAGTAATTTTTTTAAATAAAAAATTACAACATACAACAGAGCTCGAGTCTTAATTTTTCTTTATACTATTCATTTGGTTTTGAACCCAGGAGAGTGGTGTTTCAGTTGTCACTTTTACCACTACACCAAAACCTATTATGTGTTTTAAATAAATACATTTAGTTATTAAAAAAAATTAATTTAAAAAAAAAAAAAAAAAATAGCAACAACAAGCGGCTCGCTGAGCCTTACCTGCGAGAAGAGCCGGCGGCTTACCGCTCTGCAGCGGCGGTAAGCCAAGAGCAACATCGGCAAACAGCAAGCGGCTCTAACAGAGAGCCGTTGTTAACCATGGTCTTATTTACCCAATTTATTACAATATGACTTAGAGTGTCAGCAAGTCATGTATCTTGAACTAGAGATTTTCCGATGATGATATTGTGCTTTACAATTACAACGACGAAGAAAATTTATAACAATGAGAAAATCTCAACAATTAGAATCTTAATCTCATTATGATTCCACAAGTCTCAAAGACAACTATTTATCACTAAGTTTGAGCTTTACTAGGTTCCCTAATACAATAATCTCCAATCTAGATTGACTATAACTAAGTTTAAGTTTGAGCTATATAAGGTTAACAATCTTCCACCTGAAAACTGATTTTAGTATAAAGCAATTTAACAAAATATTAAGGTCCTAGGATGTAGGACCAAAATAAAAAGTACTAGGGTGTATAATTTTTCTCCAAATATTACGATTGTTAGGTCCTACGATGTAGCTGTCCAAAAGGGTAAAGAAAATAATAATTCCTATGCTATATAATCTTTCGAAAATATTACTTCTTAATATTTTATTTTTTGAACTCCATCTCGCAGTGACTCTGAAAGTTCTCCAAACATTCCCAGAGGGGCGAAAGGACGAGTCATTTGCTTCAAACATTCAAGTTGTATTTCTCTTCTTTTCTTTCGTTTCTCTCTTAAATTGATCTAATGGGTGAAGCATGAATTTGTGATTAAAAATATATTAACTTGAACTTCGCCAACATCTCTTAAATTTGAAAGAAAAAGTTAAGTTTGTAACCTGGCTCGTCACTTTTATTTAAAAATGAGACCACAAGACAGTAATTTCACGAAAAAAATCAAACTTTTGAAGAAAAGAAACAGAGATGAAGTATTTTTCAAGCAAAAACTGGTATATGTCAACAACATAATTCTCTCTTTTTAGAAAAAAACTACTGTTACTTTGGTCCCATCCACTTATCTCAAGCGTAAATGAATAGTATATAATAGCATTTAAAAAAAAAAAAAAGTAACAAGTACCCCATCTCAGTTAATTTTGGTATCTCAAATTGTTGGATTGGTACTTGATCATTGTATTTGTGGTTTTCAAAATTAGGCAGGTGGAGATTGTGGATGGATTATCTGATTTCATGCCAAAATTTCTCAAATTAATCCAATCATTAAAACTAAAATGAGGGATGATATCATGTTCGCAACTGCCAAGATAATGAATCATTCTGAGGGAAATAAATGGGAATGGATAAATCCTTCCTACAAGTTTAATGTCTTATATTCGTGTCCATGGCGAAGCGGTCTTTAAATTTAACGTTGCAATTAAAAGAAAATCAAAATGACCAAAATTATAAGTTTAATGCAATTTATTTAATAAAAAATATTGAATTATATAAAGATGTAAAATTATAATAAAAATACAAAATTATTGACATGTACATTTAAGTAAAAATGTTGAAAGTTACAATTAAAATAGTTATGTTAA
Source organism: Monilaria moniliformis (assembly GCA_034509125.1). NCBI lineage: Eukaryota > Viridiplantae > Streptophyta > Magnoliopsida > Caryophyllales > Aizoaceae > Monilaria > Monilaria moniliformis. The sequence continues at coordinate 12,442 of JAYDZE010041089.1, read as the reverse complement.
TAAAGATATGGATAAGCGTTTACTTTATTTTATTAGATTTAAATATGCAAAATTTGACATCTAATTACATATTACTTTTTTTTATCTCATATAATTATAATATTTCTAAAATAGTTATATTAATACACCATATATGTATGAACTTTCATTTTATTTTATTCGATTTAGATATGTAAAATTCAACATCTAATTACATATTATATTGTGTTTATATAATTATAATTTTGCAGTAACATTTTTAATAGTCTACATATAGTATCTATAAAAGATATTAAAAAATTAATTGAAAAAGGAAAATATATAAAAAAATAATTTTTAATTTAAAGTGGGTCATTTTTGTTATCACTTTTCAAAAGTCGAGCCATATCCGTATATGTCCAAAGATTGAGCCATTTTTTAACTAACTTGAATCGACCAAAGATAATAAGATGAATGCACAATGTAAAGTGCCTTTCTCACCCCACCCCACACCACCCACGCCTCCCCACCTCCCACACCCACCCACCTAGCACCACCTCGCCAACGCCAAAATGAAACGTCTGTTTACAGCAAAAGGAACAACAGAATCTGAATCAATTATCAATCTCCTTCCCTTCTCTCATAGGCCTATTCCTCTTTGTCTCTGTATTACTCACACCAAAAAAGACACCCTTTTTAGGGACAGTGCTGCCCACCCAAGCGCCTGTCCCGATAGGCCCTTTTCCCCTTTCCACTGTCGTGTAGTTCCCCTTTCCCTCGTGTAGAGAAAACGAAACAAATGTTTCTGTAAATCTTCGGTGCAGATGCAGGTATGTTATTAAATTTGGATTGAGTGCGATTTTAGTGTTGTGTTTTTCTTGTTGATGTATTTGGGTGGCGTGAGATGATTCTTTGTTTGTTGTAATCGTTAGTTGGGATGTATAGACTTCGACTTTTTTTCCTTGTAGTGTAATCTGGACGAGGTTTATTTTGTACAAATGTTATGTTTGTTGGTTTATCGTTGTTGCAGCATTGACTTTTATGGTGTGTTTGTTATGAAGATTCTTTGATCATCTATAGCTCATTTTGGTTGAGAGTATGATTATTTAGCGATAGTTCTAGATTTGATTGTCTCAAGTTGGTTAGTATTTGCAGATGATTAGCATGATGTAAAAGTTTCAGGTGAATATGTGAAGCTAAGTTGACGAAATATGTGAAAAGATGTTTGTATTGATGCAAGGGAGTTGCGGAATTAGAGGTGTATTCGTGTACTCCTGTGATGGGTAGGATTTTCTAAACTTTTAATCGATACTGATATTTGTTTGCAATGAAAAGCCTTCCAAAGCAAACAAAGTTAAAACTTTCTATACTTCTAGAAAGCATTTTTGTGAAATGGCATGGCTGGCTTGTGACTAATGTACTATTAAGACATTCTTAAATTCATGAATAGTTATCATGTTATGATTGACTGAAGTTTGGTCTAATTTCCATCAAAGGGTCTGCATTAAACGCAAAAAGCATTGTTCATTTCCCTGAGGTCTTTGCTTGAGAACATGGAGTTCAATAATTTGTGCGTCTGTGTTGGCATGGACATATCGGTCAATCAAGATTCTAGGAAAATCTGATCTTCTTAGGCTTTCACAGATATTGCTGAGATCAATATTGTCTGCTTTGACTGACAACTAAATAAGATACAGAAGGATGTGGTCAATTCATCACTTCATGAACAAACTATTGAAGGCGGTTGAAGAAAATCTTGATGAGTATGCTGAAAATCACCTTAACTTTGTTGGTTCTTATACCACCCAGCAATCACCAAACGACCAGAGCAGAACGTCAGTCTCGTCCTACTTTGTTGATGTAAGTCTTGCATTTTGCCTATTATCTATGCCATTTGACACGCTATATTTCTTGATGTGTTGCTGCCATCAGGTCACATTTTTCTTAATATATTTATATATTTGAATTTAGTGATATATTAGTATATTTCTCTATATTTGAATTTTGTGCCTTGATTTTAGGTGCCTCACATAAATCAGGAAAGCACATGGGATTGTGGTCTTGCTTGCGTCCTTATGGTTCTGCAAGCTGTTGGTGTATATAATTGTACTATTGAAGACCTAGTGGAGCTCTGTTGTACCACAAGGTACCTTCTTTTATATAATGTTTAATGCCCTGTTCATCTTTATGTTCTAAGACTTCTTGATATGCTTCAACGATATCAGGTTGATGAGGTCTAGAAGAAAACTATATCATGTTTAAAGAAGTTCACTAGTTATATGCATAATAATGTGTGATGTTATATCTCTACGATGTCCCTTTCTTGTCATAAATTCTTTGAAGTACTTGTGCTATGCTATGTATACATTTTCAGCAGAACAAGTTAACATTTAGTTGATCAATTAAATGGAGCACATGCATCTCCTACCTGTCAAATTGAATATATTCTTCACTCAGTATGTCTGAACTTGCTATAGACAAGCAGATGTGTTATGAACTGTGTGATGTTGGATATATGAAGCTGTGTAGACAGAGTCAAACTCAAACCAGTACTTCGATTATAAGTCCTTCAGTTTAAGGACTTCCATGGTTTATGTCACTGTTGCATTGTTCAATAATCAGAGTAAATCTCGTTTTACTAATAACATAGATTATATAAGCAGAAAATAAATATTATGTTGAAAATAAACTAGTAATGTTCTCTTGGTAGGTTTCAATATTCAAATATAATTCATGTACTCTGGTGTCAAGAAGGGAAATGGCTTATAAGGCTTTCTGATTACACTCGAGTCAAGTGGCTTGATCTTTGGCGAGTTTTTCTATGCTAGCAAGTAGCAACAGAGCTAATCAGTATTTGTGGATGGATTGGCAGCGAGCATTTTAGTGATGTCATAGCACCTTGAACTCTTAATGCTCTTGAAGAAACACAAACTGGGGTTTTGGTTTATTTACTTCAAACATGAACATGATTATAATTGCACTATTCCTTAAATGCTGACAAGCTCATGAACATGGTAACAGAAATATGCTCATCAAACATCACAAGGAGATCTAACATATGGAACAAGAACTACTTTCTTTTGATAGCTGATTTTCTTGGAGATGGAATTAGATCAGGGCCATCAGGCGGATGTCATGTATGCCTGGCTGGAGCTGGAAATTTATTTTAGCCATAAGCTAGCAATCTGGCAAGCAATAAGCAGGGGTCTCTTTTATTTTCGCTTTCGTGCTGTGCTAATATCTTGTATCTGCAACTTTTCCAGCAATTTTTTTCCTTCTATATTACTCATCATTTACCAACTAGTAATGAGTTTTGTCATCTTTTTCTTTCATTGTCATCATTCTATAAATATGTTCTGATAGCCTACTATACTCATGTTTCAGTATTTGGACTGTAGATTTGGCATATTTGCTGCAGAAGTTTTCTGTAAGCTTCACATATTGCACAGTTACATTAGGAGCCAATCCAGAATTTTCTGTCGAGACATATTACAAGGTAACTTTTGTTCTCATTAAAGGACTATACATGTGAAGTGTAGCTGGATCCATATTTTGCACATCTGCTTACGTTTTAGCTTGTTTTTGGAATCCCTTTCAATGTTAAAGACATCATTTTGCAGGACCAACTGCCAAATGACCTTAGACGAGTAAATATGCTCTTCCAGGAAGCTCGTGAAGCTGGAATCAGTATAGAGGTACAATCTGCTCATCTGAGTTGATAATTTCTGCTAATATTCTTGAAGATCTCTCCAGAACTGATTGTGGGTCTTGGATCATGTTATGGAAATAATAAAGTTTGTTTGCTAAGTAAGCATCCACCAGGCCTGTCGCCACATGGGCTTCACTTCCATGTTAAGTAATCTATTTGGTTATAAAAATTATGGGACATTCTTTTTCCAGTTTCTCCTCGTATTGCATATTTGCATGTCCTTGTTTCTGAACTCTATTTAGTTATATTTTCAGATCATGCATGCACTGTCTCTTTACTTGCTAAATGAGTCGGAAGGTTTAAGTTTATCATTTACTTTTTTACTCACTCTTCGTTCTATGAGTGACACAAATGCCCATCTTCTTACAGTGCCGATCAGTTAGTGCAAAAGAAATTTCTGACTTTATTTTGTCTGGAAAATATGTCGCTATCGCTTTAGTCGATCAGCACAAATTAAGGTATGTTGTACTTTTATCTATTTAAATGCATGTTAAACCAGATTGGGCTATTATTTATTTCATTATCTAGCTAAACAAATTATCCTCTCTTCTCTTATTTGGGCCAGTATATTTTCTTAATAGTTCATACAATCTCTAATATATTTTCTCAAAACTCAAAGTGTAAACAACTGAAAGAAATTCCAAACATAACTGTAGCCGTCTTCATTCATCAGTTTCCAAAAAAATTTAGTTAACGAATGCCTTCATCAGGTGTTCCATATCTTCAAGTTCACTTGGAGATCTATCAGAAGTCAGTAATACTTCTTTCGTATGATGATTTATCATTTATGTATGCATCCAAGATTTTCTTTGATTCTTAAACTTTTAAGATTTTTATTTTCGTCTTTTATTTTAGCAGTCAGTCTCAGCTTGAGGATATTTGTGTCTCGGAATACTATAGTGGTGGCCCTAGCTACACCGGTAAGAAAGATGCAGTCTCAAATATAAGCTAAACTTACCTTGCCTTTGCTTATTGCTGAAAATGTTGACTGTATAGAACTATCGATAATGCCCTATCCTACAGTGGTGGTTCATTTCAATTCTTTGCTTTCTATGGAAGTGTTGCAGATGTGTTTTGTGGCATTAACTTGCTTGGAAAAACTTCTCTATGATATCCACTTTTGAGCTTTACAGAGTTACATGTATTCACATTAGAATACTCACTACAGGTTTAGTAAATGTAACGGTTTGAGTCAAATTTTACTCAATATCATAATCTGCTTGATACCTAGTATGGTGATAGTCTTCTCCTATGTTTCGACAGTTTTATTTTCTCAATGAATGACCTAGACTATGGCCCCTGCAGGTCACTATGTTGTTATTTGTGGCTATGATGCTACTACAGATGAGTTTGAAATTCGAGATCCTGCCAGCTCAAGGTTTTGACTGTTCCTACTTTTCTTCAAAATTCATTACTTGCTGTTTGTTTATATCGTAAAGCTTGTGAGTTAAACTGAATTTCTAGTTAAAAATTCATTTCTAACGGTACTAGATAATTGATATTATGATGCTGAAACTAGCTTTATTTATTTATTTTTAATTTTTATTTTTGTGTATGTGTTTGTGTGTTTTTTTTTTTTTTTGAGTGGCAGGAAACATGAAAGGGTTCCTTCATGTTGCTTAGAACAGGCTCACAAATCCTTCGGTACTGATGAGGATTTTCTGCTGGTAAATTTTTATACGAATTTATATGGGCATACCTTTTGGATTCTGCTAGCTGCCATTATATTAGTACATTGATTATGTGCTGAATGTGCTAAATATTGCTGATGTTGCTCGAGTTAAATTTGAATGACTAATATTATTATAGTGGAATTAAGGGTAATATTCAAATCTATGCTATTCCATAGGTAAGGTAGGACCTCCTCATATAACTCATTATGTCTGCTAGGCAGGTTTCTAGCTAAGACCCTGGATACTTAAATCAGAAACGTAAGAGAAGGGTGGTAGAGGTTGAATTTAATCGAAAAAATAGAAAAAACAGTTGCAACTTGAGATAATTTGTAGTATTCCCTTCAGCTTATCTCGTGTACTATTTTCTTAGTTTCTTGTTATTTGATATATACACAAAAAGTAAAGTGTAAATTTAAGTAAATTTGAATTGCTTCCGGTTTGTGGATGGTTCTTCCCTCCACTAAGGGGGCGTTTACTAGATTACCCTAGTTAGATAAAAATAGTATAGGCTAATCTATTCTTGACTAAGAAAGACTATAAACTAGGGATATCCTAAAAGCCCTCGATTATTTATACAATTTGAGATAACTTGTTAGCGGAGGAATCTTTATGACGAAGATAAAAATACATGATTATGCATCTTACCAATCTTCAATAGGGAACACTCTCTACTGGAAGGTCTACTCTCAGTAGCATTTTATCAGGCCGCCCTTTGAATTACAGGATTGTATCATATCTTCGAAACTGTAGCCGAAGGTTGCTTACAAATTTGTTAGTCTCCTTGCTACCTTTCAACAGAACCAACCATGCAGCCATTGTTCACCACTTATGCTAGTCTAACATATTCAGTAAAAGGTTTCCAAATTTCATGAGTACATGCTTGTTTATGTGTTATAGAACAAGGTAGCTTACTAGTTATGTGCAATTATGGTGGCATGCAGATTTCTGTTGAGAAGAGAGGAGCTCAAGGCAGCCCTTTAGAGCTCTTTTCCTTGTGACATGGTAATTGGTGGAGACAGGAGTTTCAAAGCACGTGTAAGACCGTTGGCCGAGGAAAATGTTGTTTGCTGGAACACTCTTCCTGCACATATTAGGCCTGTCCTTTGATCTGTACAGGGTTGTAAATAATCTAAAGTCTTGCTCTGCGGCTCTCTCACTAGTAATACATACTAAATGCTGTAATGTATCTGTAATAAGAAAATCATTCAAGTTTCAATCTCAATCTTGGTCTCTTAATTTGTTTCAGTTTATTTGGTCGATGATAAGTTTTCTCTTCTTTTATTTATTTATTTATGGAGGCATTAAAAGATCTTTTATTTTTGCTATTTTAACCCCATTAAAATGGTTCTTACCGTCGACAATGGGCTTCCAAATGTAAGGAAATAATGTTTTAACAGACTAGTAGTTCTAAGTTGTGATGATCTCTCGTTTGTTCGTAAATATTAAACGAGAGGATAGTAGGAATATCTCCGGCAATTAGAGATAATCTTACTAACATCTAATATTGAAAATTTGATTGAGCAAGAATTTTTCATTAAAGGGGGGCATAGGATGGCGCTGTTAACAGTAATGAACTTATCTCTCTATCCTGATCATGAAAAATGGACGTGGGTATAGTCATGTATAGGGGTGAGCAAAAAACTCGAAAACCGAATATTCAAACCGTCAGTGGCGTCGGCGATGGAGGCGTGTACGTTGTGTGTGTGTGTGTATTATGTGCAATGTGTGTATTATGTGTGTAGTGTATGTATTGTGTGCAATGTGTGTGTGTGTGCAGTGTGTGTATCATGACAGTGTGTGTGTGCTGTTGTGTCGGCTGTGTGTGTGTGTGTGCAGTATATAATATGTGTATTGTGTGTGTTGTGTGTTGAGTGGTATTCAATTTTATATTTATTTAAATTTCCAGATTTTTACTTTAGTTATAGAATTCAAATTGTGGAATTGAGTGTATTTTGAATTAGAATACAATTTCAAATACAAATATTATTATAATACTAAACAGTGAATTTGAAATTAAAAATTTCAGTTCTAATTCCAAATATAAGCCATCAATTTCATGATACTAAATGAACCCTTAATCTTAATTTTATTACGTTATTTTTCTTATTGAATAGTGCAACAGATGTTGATTTTCCTTTTCTTTTCTTCTTTTTCTTTCTCAACAGTGAAAAGATACAAGTGACTGACTCCACAGCATCATTCGATGAATTGGGATGGCCGTGAAATAAATAAAAAATGCTTTTAGTGGAAGACAGGCAAATAATTAATTAATAACAAATAAAGGTGAGTGCGAGTATTAAACTGGGACATAATGCTTGTGTTTTGTGTGGAATCAATGAAGGTATGTCCCTCCATACACAGACCCCCATAATAATGCCTTTAGTGGAAAGAAAATGATAATCCTAAATGCATGCCTTCTTGCACCCCCTCCAACCTACAATACAAGAATAATCATATTTAACTTTTTTAATTTGATTTTATCTTTTCCAAGAGAAGAATAAAAAGCGTGTTCACGCGTGATAATACATCCACATACATATTTCATATTTGGGAAAGATTATCAAAATCGGGATTTAGTTATATGATTAGGACTCGTTTGGCTCGTGTATGAAAACAAAATACCAGGAAAGGAAATATGATTCTGAATTTTTTAATTTGTTTTTCAGAACCATAATTAAGTTCTCCCTAATTCTTTTTTGTTCTAAAAAGGAGATTCAACTTATATTTTCATTCATGTAAACAATTGAAAGTTCATTTTTTAATATCACATTTGTACAAAAAATATGTAACTGCATGGTCCAAAATATTGTATAATGTCATAATTAAGCCAATATTAATCGAAAACATTATGTAATACCCACCGACACATAATTAATGAGTTCTCGAACACGTATTTCTATATTATCCTAACATATATACCTTTTCTAGAATATTACGTTAAAAATGTATTTAGGGTTTGGACGTATTTATAATAATGAAAAACATAGATATGGGGTCTACTCCTAGGATCTCGAACGAGGAGAATTTTCATGCCTTTATAGAAGAGATTATTTAAATTTCATGAGTAAATCTACGAATGAATTATATAATATTTTATCACATCTTGATCTTGACTAAAATAATTTGTTCATGCAAAAGACTAATCATGTGGATGCATGACCCATACATTGATCATTTAACATATGATCACGAACATTAAATTATAAAACTATAATATAATGCATAATTCACAATATTGTTATGGAATCGCATACATGATGTAGCATATGACTAAGACAGTTCCAAATGGGCTGAGTATTATGTAATCTTTCATCATTCATATGATATTTGGAGACATACTTCAACTAAGTGCTCTGATAAACACTTTTTATCTGGCTCCAGATTGTACTTTTGTCTGAGCTTTGCATAAACTATTGTTACTAACAGTTTTATTTATTTTCACGTTATCTGACATTTATCGACTTGATCAAAACTTCTATTAGATAAAAGTTGGAGGCATGCAAGTTAAGTTTGAATCTACACTTTCAATTTTATAAGAGAATACATAAATTTTATAATTTCTTCAACTTTTTTTCATGATTCTGAATTTCCTCAATGTAAAAAGGACGATTTGTTTTTTGGTGATTTGAATACTTTAATAATAATTAATGAGAATTTAAAGTTTTTTGTGAGAAGAATAGGGAAATAAGACATCGTTTCAAACATAAATAATTTTATGGGAGAGTTGGCTAAAATATATCACGCCTAAACAAGTCTTGTGCATATTCATAAAAATAAGAGTTTTCAATACAATTTTTATTCAAAAGACTACAATATTCTTTTAATGGCTCACCACTTAAAGTTTGATAAGTTAAATAAGAATACTCATTTTTTAATAAAAAAGACGGCATCGGTCCCCACAAAATCTTCAAGGTCAATCGTAAAAAAAAAAAAAAAAAAAAAAGCCCCCACAAAAACTGCCCCCTACGATCTACCCCTTCCACGACCGTCTCCCCATCACCTGACAGTTTCTTCAAACCGCCGCCACCAACACCCCATTGCCGTCAGCCACGACCAATGCACCACTCATACCCAGAGAGATGAGCATAGGCGACAACAAGAGCGAGACGACTTCATCCCGTACCCCGGAGAAGAACATCTGCTTTAAGTTAGCTCCCTAAATCCTAGCTTCAAACTCGAAATATAAATTGATTTTACGTTCGAATTTCGTGTTAGTATGAGTTGAATTTATAGTCGCATTGTTATGGTTTTTAAGTTGTGGGTGTTTGAAATTGTTGTTGGGTGGTCGTGGATGCCATGAATGCCATGGGTTGGCCATTATCATTCACATACCCACGATGGCAACCATCATGGGCCGCGATCATGGCACACGATTGTGACCCACGGTGGTGGCCATCATGGACACTATTGTGGGCATACAAATGATGGTGGCTCACAAACGATGGTATTGTCGTGGGTGAGCCATCGTAAGTGAGTGATCATGTGTAAGCTATCATGAGTGAACCACCATCGTAAGTAACCACTCACGGTTGCTCACATTTGTGATGTCGTGGGTGTTGTGGCTCACACACGATCTCTCACTCACGATGTTGTTGTTGGGTGAACCATCGTGAGAGATGGTGGGTCACTCACGATGGCTCACACACGATCTCCCACTCACGATGGCTCACTCACGATGGTGCTGTTGTGGGTGAACCATCGTGAGAGATGGTGGCTTACTCATGATGGCTCACACACGATCTCTCACTCACGACGGCTCACACGTGATCTCCCACTCACGATGGCTCACCTATTCAGTACCTTAGTGAGTGAGCAACCACTCACTCACTATGGTGGCTAACTTCCAATGATTCACTAATTAAGATGGCTCACTCACGATAGCACGATTATGACCCGCGATAGTTTCACACGATCATGAACACAGTGGTGGCCATCGTAGACACTATCGTGGTGCTACAATTGTGTCCACGATGGCCATGACCGTGGCCCACGATAGTTTGCCACGATCGTTAACCACGGTCGTGGTCCACTATCAAGGGCTTAAGAACACAATCGTGAGACGTGGGATAGGATTGTTGGCCACTATCATGGGCTTAAGTACAATTCGACAATAATCAAATTTTGCGACGTTGTAATGATTTTGTTTACCTTTTTAAGTCTCAGAAACACTAACGAAACCTCATACAATGATTTTAGCCTCTTTACGTCAAAGTTTCGGGTTTAAACTTTTTTTTTTCTTTTCAAAAAATCACTATCGGTGTTTCGGTGTGTTCTTTTTGCTGTGAATTATCAAGAAAAATTATTATATATTTATGATATTCAAGTAAGTTCATGATACGATGATGTCATTTAATGAAGTTGGTTGAAATTTTAAAGACACAACCACCCACTTACACAAAAATTGAATTCAGTATTGTGAAAGTTGATTGATGTTCTTTCTTATGTTTTTTACTTTTCGATAGTATTGTAAAGTAGAAGACCGAAATAATTCAAATAAAAGTCAAAAAATGAGTCATGTCAGTCAATAGCTTTTTCGATCTTGTGGAAGAGAGTAATTTAGTCTTTTAAAGCTAAATAATATAAAAAACTTATACTTTTATGAATGAGAATTTGTCTAGTTATGAGAATCGTATCTTTTCTTACATTCTTAATAATTTTAATTTAGATAATCAAATTGAAGACATAAAAAAATATTTCTAAACTAAAATTGGTCAACTTAATGTGGTGGAAAATTAGTTGTCCACATTACTTCAAATTTGGTAGAAATTACAAATAAGGGAAGACATGGAAATCTTGTATTCTATTCGTTCCATTATTTTTGGCTAAATTTTTTTTAGGTACGAATATTTAGAAAAGATAAAAGGTAGTGCAAAGGTATATAAATAATAAAAATATATTATATAAAATGTGTGTATATAATAAAGGTGTTTTAAAACTAAAACATATCATATTATATGAGACAAATGAAAAGAACAAGTCATAAATATTGAGACGAATAGAGTAATTAATGCTTATGTATTTTATGAGAAAATTGAAAATTTACGTGCAAATGAAAGTCGCTCCGGAGTTGATGTACTTTAATTCAATTATAATCGGCCTTCTTAATTTGCCATACAGATACCGTCCGGGCAAGGCCCGCGGGTTCCGGTTTAAGTGCCGGAACCGCCTAGTTCAGACATTGGTAACATAAATAAATTTAATCATCGCCAAATCACTTAGCAACATTGTGGGTTTAATATTTCTTGATTTCATATTCGACTTTTGTGTGCCCAACATGTGAATATTATGAATTGTAGTGAGTAATTATTTTTTATAGATTTTTTATTTATAATTGTTGGTTTGTGAATGTTGTGTTCTACATAAATTAACAACACGTGTGGTTGTTCGACACACCGACCAGAGATTGGATAAATCTGAATATTTATATAGATATTACTCCAAGTACCCATACTAATTAAACATAAAATCATTCACACAAGTACATCCCAAGTCTCGAAAGTGGAAGTAAGCTCATTGCAACTTTGTGATGATACACGCACCAACTATGTTATTTTATTAATTCTTGTAATTACGGAAGTATTCTCTAAGAAAGATGCTAATAATAGGGATATTGATTATGTTATTACCATGCTAGTTATTTGACAACTAAGGTGTGATGTTAAGATTATGTGCTTTAATTCCAGAGTTAGAGAAAAAAAATTAAAATGTATGAAATTATCCACCCGATTTCGCTTGGTGAGTGTTATTAGAAAGCTGTTGGCACAGATGGTATTATTAATTTGATCATTGCTATTACGGTATCAAATTGTGTATTTGATATAAAAGTGGTTGAGGCGTTTGAATCTGCATGCCATGGGATGGGATGTCTGGCCGTGGTGTCATTTGGTCTAACTCACAATTAGTGATTACAATTGAGGAGAAGATGTCACAAATATGGGGCAATTCGAGTTCAATTAACGAACTTTACCTTATGCAAATTGCGTTGATCAATTCGAATCTTAGTGGGGAGTGGCGTTCACAACTTTTTGTTACATGGTCCAATTTTTACGCTCAAATTGTCAATAATATGTAAAACAATGAACACCCTATGAAATAAGATAAC
>JAYDZE010041088.1:0-45237 GCA_034509125.1 Monilaria moniliformis | reverse complement strand
TATTTAATGAGTATTTAGATTGATGCATATTATAATCATGAAGAATTCTACTTAGCAGTATATAATTAAAATATAATCAGTATATAAGACAGACGAAATCATCATAACTATGCATACGAAATTTGAGATGAAATCATCAAACCTTTTACAATTGTAATTAAATATATGAATTAATGCAGATATTATAAACACAAAGAATGTTATTTAATTGCATTTTAGTTTAATACTAACTAAAAATATTGACTATTTTAAGAATTTTTAAAAGATTGCATTAATTAAGGTTTAAAAGATCAAAAAGATCATTATCCATGAAATCCGCTGACTACCATAATTAAATTAGTCGTCCAAATTCAGTTGGACTAATTTATCCCTTTAATGATATTTATCTAATGCCATAATGAAGCGCGTGGAAATTAGATCACATCTCTTAATTTATAGATCTAAAGGTTGATATATTGTCTTAGTTATGCATTAGGGACTTAGTTTGACCCTAATGTATCCCTATATATATATATATATATATAGGGTAGCTCTAAGGTGAGACCAACCCTTATATGCTTAACTAAGACTGAATCTTAACCATAAGATTGATGAATCAATGCTGTATGTGGTTTAATGCTGTTTATTATTAGTGGAGTAAAGGAGAGAGGGGGGCTATCGAGAAGTCTTGTATTGTGTTAATGGCAAGTGCCAAAGGAGAATAGAGTCGATCCCCTTGGAGCTCTGTTATGTAATGCATTTTCCTTATTTCTTTCAAGAACTCTTATTTACAATATTCTGTTCATTGGCAATTCGTCAAACAGTTGGAGTTAATTGAAATTCTCTATCACATTTCGTTGAGTTATTGCTTCCGACGTCTTAACTCTTATCAATCTGTTTCAATTCATTGATGGCATTGCCTATTGATGATGTTCGATATTTGTTCTATTAATTTTGATATATTATTTACTTAAGTATGAAAGATATTATTTATATTTTGGTGTTTATCATATCATGTATTCTTAGAAAGTTTACATATGTTCACAATAAATTTTAATAGTTTTTACATTTTCTTTTGTTTTTTTTAAATAATGTAGATCAATGCAAGAATATTAGCAAAAACAAATTATAAACGGCTATTGCAATGATATAGATGTTATTTTACCTAAATAAAATAACGATTACAATAATAACAACAAATTTTCAGTAGAAATACCTAAATAAGTCAATATTGTTAGAAAGAAAAAAAAAAGCTAATTTCGGAAAACAACAATAATATTTAATACTAAGATACACACGTGACATAAATTTATTATATAGAAATTTAGAGAACAATGCATAACTAAAAAAACATAGTTTATATATAATATACCATACGATCACTTTTCACTCCTTATGTATATCCATTTTGACGAAATTATTTGTTGTATATTGACGAAATTGATCCTAACAGCAGATCCTACAAAATTGACAGTAGTTGCACAAGCAGTCAGTCAGGTACTAGTTCTTCCGGCTCACGACGCGGATGTATGTTCCTGCATCAACAAAATATAACGATAAATAAACCAAGACAATCACTTGCTATTAAATTTAATAAATAGACCCAAGTAGCGGTACATAAAAATAAGGATGAAAATAAAGGAAGTTTTGGACGTGATGCCAGATCGGTTATGTGATTTCATCTCTTCTTCTAATCCACTCTGGATGTTGAAATTGTAGGATGAAAATCAAAGGGGAGCAACAAAGGTAGAAGAAGAAGAAGTTGGTTAAAAGAATGAAGAAGAAGGTTGCAAGCTAGAAGAAAAGCAGAAGTTAAACTCGCGTTTTATTTTTGGATTACGTTTCTTTTAGTTGCCAAGTCAGCATTGTTAGTTAGGATGTTATCTTTCCTTTTTCTAGTTTTTCGCTTTTTCCTTTAGCTATAAATGTTGCGACTCATTCGAATGTATCACACTTTTTACATGAATGAAAATGGATTCTCTCCCTCTATTTTCTCTATGTTTTCTTCTTCCACATCTGTATTTTTCAAATGGTATCAGAGTTTAATCTTCCGTTGTAGATCGCTCTGATTCTCAACCATGCTACGGGGTTACAACAGTCGAGAAGTTACTTCTTTTGCTGAAGATCAACCGATTCTTTTTTATCTTTATTCAAGTAATAATCCGGGAGTTCAATTGGTTATTCAATAGCTCAATGGTTCCTCAATAGCTCAATGATTCAAACTATAATAGTTGGAATTGATCGATGATTATTGCTCTTTGGCTAAGAATAAGTTCGGCTTTGTGTATGGTTCGTTGCCCAAGCCAGATTCACATGATCCTCTCCATTCTGTATGGTTGAGGTGTAACAGTAGGGTTGTCTCATGGCTTCGGAATTCGGTTATTCTACAAATAAGTTCCAGCTTGATCTTTCTAGATGATGCTAGTGCAATTTGGTGTGATCTTTAGGAGCGATTCTCACAGGGTAATTTGGCTCGAATCAATCAATTACGTCAACAATTAATGAATCTATCTCAGGGACAGTTAGATGTGAGTTCATATTTCACAAATCTTCGTATTGTGTGGGATTAATACAAGGATTTTCAACCGATCGCATGGTGTTCGTGGTGGATGTCCTTGTGACAGTGCACGGCGTTGGCATCACCATCAAGAGCAAGAGTGTACTATGCAATTTTTAGTCGGTCTCAATCTGTCCTATGCTCAGCTAAGTTCTCAAATTCAGTCGTTATGCCTCTAACATCTCTAACCAAAGTGTTTTGTTTAGTTCTACAAGAGGAACGTCAGATGAGCATCGATCCAACTCCTCAATTTTTTCAAAGTATCAATGAACAACCTACATCTATAGCTAATGTTGTTTCCAGCTTCAATCGTGGCCGAGACAAGTTTTTATGCACTCATTGTGGAAGAACTAATCACACCATGGATAGATGCTATCAGTTACACGGCTTTCCTCCTGGTTTTGGTCTAGGTAAAGGCAGGACGTTTGGTAAAGTAGAACATAATGCTTCACGGTCGATCAATTGTGTAAAGAATGTCAATCTTGAAGAAGAATCCGAAGTGCAGACCTCAAGTGCAGTATCTACTCCTTTCCGTGATCAATGTCAACATCTCATTGCTCTCTTGCAGGCTCAGTTAACCACTTCATCTACCGAAAATGCTGCGAATCGATCAAATACCAACACTAAAGTTGGTACAATGTTCAGCGGTACCTTCTCAATCTCTCCTTTCATTAGTTATATTTCTTCTAGAATCGTTCTTTGGTTGTTTGATACTAGAGCCACTCACCATATATGTTGTGACCTGACTTTATTCACTTTCTCATCGTCTGTCCAAAACACTTTTTTTAATCTGCCAAATGGACTCATAACACCAGTCACTCACACTGGATCCATCATTCTCTCCAACTCTATAACACTTACTCCAGTTTTACATGTTCCTTCTTTCAGTTACAACCTTATCTTTGTTAGTTCCCTAACTAGTTCATCACCTTGTGAAGTTTCCTTTACTCATGATTCTTGTGTGATTCAGGAAGCTTCACAGGGGGCTATGATTGGGAAGGGCTGAGGCCTTGGAAATTTGTACATCCTTGATTTTTTAGATTCTTCATCTCCTTGCTTTAGTGATGAATTTCATTCCAGTATAAATTCCCTTGTTAACATAGATATGTGGCACCAACGTCTTGGTCATCTCTCTTTTTACCTTCTATTAAAAAAATTATAATATTAAAATATAATCTAGTTTGATAATTTAGAAATTTATAACAAAAACAAAATCTTGCAATCAGAATATCCACGCAATCAATTACATATGCAAATAACATGATGCGGAAAAGATTTTGATTTTTGTTTGATGGAATGGGTACAAGTGGCTACTCGTCGCGGGATTGGGGATTTTGTGTTTTTTTTTTATTCTATAAAATAAAATTTAAACTTAAAATTAATTATCATAATCTCTCTACGAATGAGTAGGAAACATTAAATAAGATAATTAACTTATTATTATATATATTAATATTTACTAGAATACATTTTTGTGGTCAGCAAATAAATAGATGAATTCTTAATATTATATTTTCGGATAATAGATTAATCATACGTCATTTAATTTGACAAAATTAAATGTCCAGTCATGAAAAAATAGAAACTTTTACAAAATTAAATATCTAATCATGAAGAAAAAAATAGATACTTGCAGAAAATTAAATGTCTAATCACGAGGAAAATAAATGGTCAAGGCAAGAGAGAACCAACTTTATTATTGAGCGTGGAAAAAGTAAGTTTTTATTTTTTATTTTTTATATACACAATATTTACTAAAATAAAAAATCGATGCGTGTAAGAACTCGGCGTAGACAACGCCCCAAAAATGACGAGAGGTGGCGACACCAGCGTGAGAGTACAGTGAGTGAGCAGCGGTTGGGACGCTGGCGTCGGTGTGGTCGAAACCGAGCAGTGATAAGGATTGGGGAGGAAGATGATGGATTTTTCTTTCTTACCTTAATTTTATTGTATTTTCGTTAAGGATAAATTTGTATTTGCATTAAAAAATGACTAGCACATATATATTTTTAAATGGAAACAATTAAATTTATTTAACTATATATAATTGTATAAAAACGACGGATAAATATGAAAAAGAAAGATACAAGATCCGAGTATTTGAAACTAAAAAGAATGTGACCTTGAGCTAAGGTCATGAACTCAATGGAAAACAGTGAAGCAAGTAGTGGGAGCTGCAAAGAGACCTACATCTGAAAATCAAGGCGCTGAGAGATTTAGCACCTGCAAGAATCCCAAATCAAATCTCATTTGTCTTAATTACATGGGGCGCGTGTGCCTTCCTTTAGCCCTGCCGCAGAGCAGCGCATTCTTCGGAATCGGATACTCATCTCTCAACGAGGTTGACGCTGTGTAAACTCTCAGATATGTCTGCTGACCGAGGTACTGTCTCGCCCAGAACTCCGACCTCAAGTTCCACATCCCCACGTTATCTAGGGCTATGTAGATGGCGCTCCACGACTTGGGGTACACCTGCACCGTGCAACGGGAAACTGCGTCGCGGAGGTTGTACTGGCTCCGGCTAGCTGAGCTCCATTGCCCTCCATCCATTCTGTTACATATATATAACCCTTTGTTAGCATATGTATATTTATGAACGAGTAATTATGTGGAAAATTGGAAGGTTGGGGAGCTCACCCTACTACCCAGAAGGAGTAGCCAGCGAGATGGTAGCTCTGCATGATGTTTTCGTAGTTCTCGAAAACAATCTCGATGAAGGTCCTGTAGTCGGCCCCCAACACCGACGTGTCGGTATATATCCCTGCGCCACGAGGGGCCTCGGAGATGCTCCCCACGCGGAACACTCCATCTATCTTGAAGTAGTCAGCAAGCTTCATGGGCGTGTCGGGTGCCACAAAGGAGACGCTGTTGAGGGCGTATCTCTGTTTGCCATTCACCTGGCCGGCTGAGCTGGCCAGCCTGATGGTCTTGACGGTGTTGATCATGCCGTAGTGGTACGACCCCTGTGGGTTCGGCCTTGGCCCACTCGCTGTGAGGTTAGTCCTGCAAGAAAACACATGATGATTGTAGTCAGAAAAAGAAAATGGTTAGGGGCTGCTGGTGCTCCCCCTAAATATAAAGTTATGTATGGGTTACCTCAAGGAACGAGCCTGGTTGAGGGACCAGTCGATCTGAGTGGTTGGGCCCCCAGGGAGTGGGCCGGAGGCAGGGGTGTTGGAGCTGGAGTATTTGAGGAAGCCAGTGTTGGTGAGGACCTGAGAGGTGAAGCGGGTGGAGACGACCACGTAGTAGTTCTGGGGCGGCTGATCGGCTGTGATGAGGACGGACATGCACTGCCCGAGGTGGACGTCGAGAGACGAGTAGCTGATCTGGAGCGTGTGCGTCCCTTCAATCTCGACCACCTTCATCTTGTGGCCTTGGATGCGGAAGTTGAGGGAGTTCTGCAGTCCCACGTTGCATATGCGGAGCCGGTACGTCTTTCCTTGGTCGACGGTGAAGGCAGTGGCGCCAGGGCCGCGGCCGTTGATGAGAACGCCGTGGGGGAAAGGCAGTTTCTTACCCCTGTCCAAAATTGTCTTCAAGACCTGCATTACATAACGTATCATTAGTGACATGATCGAAAAATACCTTTTCCAGTTAAACCATATGCCTGTGTGCTGTGCCTACAGATTATCATAATTAAGCAACTACTAAGTCTTGATTTGGTCAAATACAATCTATTATGCACTAGCTACAAACATGTCGGAAACATTTATTTACTTACGTGGACATTAAAACGCCAATTGATGAAATTAATAAAATGTAGCATTCAAGACCGTTAGGATAGCTGCAGCATATAGTAAATGCACTAGAAAGCAGTTAATTGGGTACTCCAACTAAAAGATATGGGCCGCAATGGGCCCGGCCCGCTAAGGAGTAAACACCTAGTCAATGGTCCCCATTACGTTACCGACACTGGAAATTTTAAACAATTCTTTTATGTAAATATTAAAGATCAGAACCTATGTGGGAAAAAATAAAAATTATTCTCCTCCTCTCAATTCAACATCAAGAATTCAGTGTCGTTTTATATATAGTAATTTGGAAGAATATGTATAGACAAGCTCATGTGACAACTAGCATTTCTTAATTTTGCTTGATGTTTCCTTTAATGATTGACTCTCAATAAAGATGGGAAATGAGGTGGCAAATAATTAGAGGTGAAATAAAAAAAAGAAAAAAAGATACGTACAGTGTGATTATTTTTGTACCAATCTCCAACTAAGAGAGTGAAATCATCTGCTGGTGGACCAAATGGGACTGGGATTAGAGGTCTGCTCATGATTCTGATGCCTCCAAATCCACCAGCAGCCTTGTGCATTGCCAATGATGGGAAGTAAAAGAAACTCCCTATTTGATCCTTCATCTGTAGTATGTATGTGAAGTTCTTCCCCGGCGGAATCGGGCACGTTGTCCCGATCACGCCGTCCTCGTACGAGTTCCTCCTGTTCTGCACTCCATTCCTATTTTGTCGACATTTAAACTTTTAATTTCAACAAATTAAATGTGTATATCGCACAGGTTGGTACAATACTAGTTTTTAGTTAAAAAAAATGATCATTAGGGCTGTGTTAAATGTTTGTATGGCACCAAATTTTGATTTATTTTTATTTACAAAGTTTATTAACTTGCATGTGCAGATTGATTTGAGGTGGCCAAATTAAATGTTTTGACCCTTTTTGCAATCTTTGAGGAATAACATAATTAAAGATGCAAAAGTCCAGCAAAATATAAGTGATGAAGCACAATGCATCAGTTGTCTATAAATAGAAATCCATAGCTGGATAAATGACAAATCAATAACGGCGCCTCACGCTGTATTACAGCTCAAATAGTGTACTATTTAATAAGAGATGACTGCTAAAATTAACATGCCTCACATTTATTTTTATTTTATTTCTACTTTTGACTATATTTTGTATTATTTTACTTTGTGTTGCGAATGGGATACACCGCACACTTGTAGAAACACAATATATATGAGATTATGTTATATGTTATGCTTCATCTGTTTATGTGCCTCACAGCTATAAAGAAACACCAGTGCACTAAAATTTGATAATATAAAAAAATAATATGACTAAATGATTTTGTTACTGCATTTGACAAATAGAAATGCAGAGTCACAGTCTGCGGCAAGAGAAAAAGTGGATCTAGACAAATTTATGATGTAACAGCCCATGTGCATTCATTCATTCATTTTATTAAAAATCCATGTGCCTATTTCTCCCACCACTGCCTTTAATATAATACAAGCTCTTATATAGCTACGCTTCAATCTGTTTTTTTATCACAAAATTAAGTTTTGACTTAAGCTGCTGCAATAATTGAAAAGGCATAACCCTTTTAGCAGGTAAGAATTTATTGTAATAGCTGTAATATATGTAGATATATAGAAAGTGGGAAATATTATCATATTAATTTTATAAATTACATAAAAATCAAAGCTTAATTTATCATTTATCATATAATTTCAAATAAATTAATAAAAGAACAATTGTGCTTGGATTTTTATGTAATTTGTAAAAAATATCAAATTGGAAGTATAAACTAAATCAAATAATACTAAAATGAACTAAACAAAAATGATATTTAAAAATGGTGCTCACACGTGATATATAACATAACATTTTAATATATTTTTATTCGTGTCCACCGCCCTCGTGTTAATTAATTGCCCGTGAATTGCATATAAATATCAGTTCATGAGGGGGAATTTCTTGAACAGATAAAAGATTAGTACTTTTCCAGATTAAAATCATGTTAGAATACTATACTGTTATGAGCTACGTACAAAACATAAAATTTAGAAACAATATATCCCCTAAAAAAGTATCCACCGCAACGTAGCTAATTAATATTAGTACTACAAAGGTCATCATATAATGATCAACTCGCTTAATGAGGAAGAAAAGCAGAGAGAGAGAGGGGTTATGTATCACATGGCAATAAGTCATACAGCTTGGTCTAATTTGTACGAATGTTTTTGTGTATTTTAGTAAATTGTAGGAAATGTTTTTAGGCAATCATATATGAAAATACATAGAAAACTGTAGCTTAGATCACTGAATTGTGATTATTACCAATGAATGAGGAAAGGCTCTTTCAAGCTGTTGAACACATTGACAATGATGTTATCATTGGTGACGGAGTAAATTTCAGGTCCCGGAAATTGCCCATTAATCAAAATACCCTGCACCATAAATAAAAATAACATTCACAAAAATAATCCATATTCGACGTCTTAGATCGAGCTATCCAGTGCGCAAAAGTTTTCAAGAAAACACCATGTTCCGACACCCTTTTCGACAGCTGAAAAAGGGCTGTCCACACAATGCACAAAACATTGCAGAAAACACTGACTTTTCATTTGTCAAAATATTAACTTTTTCAAGAGAGAAAAAAAAAAAAAAGAACCTGTTGAGGGACTCCAAGAGGATAGATGGTGCCGTAAGTGACATTCCAACTGAAGAATCTGTAGGGGCTGTCGGCGGTGGCGGCGGCCAAGCACAGAAACAGAACCGCTAGTCTCACCGGCGGAGATGGCATTGTGGTGGAGGAAGAATTTGAAGAAAAACTGTTGCTGGAGTTTTATGTTTTTTGAGTGATGAAGTGAAAGGAAAGGGAAATACTTAATATGTAATGTGAGTGAAGAGTGAAGGTGGTGGGTAGTTAGAAGAATGGTGTTAAAGACTAAAGTGAATGAAAGGGCCAATCGCATATATAAAGTGCGGTACAGATTGCCTCTACACTTTAAAAAATAATTTAAAAAAGAAAGAAAAAAGAACGTGAATTCGTTTGAGATTGGTAAAAGGAGGGAGGGAAATTAGATTTGGGAAAATTGAAATGGATTATGGGGGCAAGTAGAAGTCAACAAAATGGAGCATATCAAATGATTAGCGTCTAATGAGGGTGTTTTCCAAATATTCATTACTCTCTCTTCAAACTCATTTACTTAACTATATCACCTCTTGAAAAAAAACCTTCAATTTTCAACTCAAAAAAGAAAAAAAGAAAAAAAAACACAATCTACGCGTTCGAAATACGTGTAAGCAAAATTGAATTTGAATTGGGTATATTATTATTTCACATTGTACTATTTATCATTAATAAAACAAAATAGCATAATTATTGTAACCCGCAACACATATGTCCAAAAGCATAAAGAATTTTGTTTTGGTTAAAGAAAAAATGAAAAATGAGAAAGTGTAGGTGTCGGTGTCGGTCCATGAGTACAGAACTAGGGCCAATGGGCCACTCACATGCCCATGTCTGTTTTTTCATTTGGGTTTGGAGGAATATTATAGAAGCAGAGTGCTTTTCTTTATAAAATTACAGTGAACAACAATCATTGTAATTTGTATAATATTGATATTTAAAAATTAATAATAATAATAATAATAACTTTGATATGAAAAAGAGCCATGAGATTTGGATGGATAGTAATAGTACTGACGCCAGCCACGGAGTGTGCATGTGCCAGTAAGTTGTACCACCGCGTCCCGTGGGTCCCTCCTCCGCCCTCATTCCTTTCCCTCTCCTAACCTAAACCTTCCCCAACCCTCAAGCTAACTTGTCCATCAACTCTCTACTTGAAACTTCTCTACTTAATTTGCAAAATCATGTCACAGAGAAAATGAGGAAGATAGTTAGACGAGTCAAGATTTTTTGGATTATTCGAATCCAAATATTATAAAAGTGATATTTTTAGAGAGAATTAATTTACTATGTCAAAGATGACACACTTATAACATTCTTCATGCACGAATAATATAAACTACAAATAAAATATGTTCGTATAATCGTCACGATGATAGCAAAGTTAGCGAATTTTTATCATTTAGTTTTAAAGAACTTTCACTATGAATAAATTTGTATATTTACATAAAAAGAGCTATGTTTTTATATTTTTATACTTATAGCTAGAAATATTTCTATAAAAGCAAAATAGCTATTATCATAATTACCTCATTAATTAATAGAAATCGAGAATATTATAAATATGTG
This sequence comes from Monilaria moniliformis, assembly GCA_034509125.1. Lineage (NCBI taxonomy): Eukaryota > Viridiplantae > Streptophyta > Magnoliopsida > Caryophyllales > Aizoaceae > Monilaria > Monilaria moniliformis. The sequence continues at coordinate 34,694 of JAYDZE010041088.1, read as the reverse complement.
ATTTGAATATTTGACTCATCTTAGCGGCCCAAGTTTTTGTGCAAAAATTACTTGTTATTAAATAAGTTTAGAGTTTTGGGGCTTTGGGATAATGACACAGTTAAATTATATAATTATTGCTAATTTTGGATATATTTATTGGAGATTACTCGTGGCATAATCTGTACGCGTTTTATTTTTTGGACTTCAATTTTTATTAGATTAATGTATGAGTTTATGTGTAGCAAGTCAACTCAATATATAATTGGCTAAATCAAAATCTATGCATTTATGAGCAAAAACAATGTGAATTAAAAATAAATAAATAAAAAAGTTGGGTAAATTTTTGCAAGTTGTCACTGAAACTTGTTGACAAGCTTGTTGTTATAATAATTTAAACATTATGAAATGGTGAATTTATTTGGGAAATGCAGTAATAGGAAAATGCAAAATGCAGGGCTTATGCCTATGATATATAACATAATAAATAGGGTGCACACTATTTCGGATCTTGCTTTTCAGTGAAACTGGATAATAGAAAGTAACTTCACTGCCTCATCTACTCCAAACCACCTTCTCTTTTCTTCTTTTATGCATGGTTTTGCTGAACAATATTATTTATTTATACTTGATAATAATAATAATGGTCTTCACAAAAACACCACTCATATGTTACCAAATTACCACCTACCATATACTTATTTGTTTTAATCTATTCAATAAATGTCCATTCTCAAATTTTCAAAATTACTCTACATATATTTTTGTCCTCTACATAATTTTCTGACTCCGTCCCTATCGTGTACTATAAAAAAAATTCATGGTAGTTTTGTTTGATAGGAAGCGATATTTATACTAGAGAGAAACAAACTTAATTTTGCACGCAAATTTTAGCCCACAACAAATTATAGTAATGATGCACATTAGGGGTTTGGTTTGTTATTTTGCTCTTTTTACGCGCCTAATTTGGTATTAAAGTAATAGGTTGTACAAACAACTTACTTCCTAGAATGTACAACTTACAATTAGGGCAACTTGGCAATTCAATGCCATGCCAGCAACCATATCCTAATCAAATTCATACACTTTTTAAAATGTCAAATAAAATATAGGTGCAGCTTCGTATCGACTTTAATCAAGAGAGTCGTACTTGGGAAGTTGGGGTTAATATTTTGTATTCTATTGTTGATGAGGTCAAAGCTCTCTGCTTTCCCATTTTTATATGAACATTAAAAATATATACTACAATATTGTTGTTGTCACTCGTACTTGAATTAATATTATTTCGATTTTAGGTTCCATACATCAAATAAAAATTGTGAGATACAAAAATTGATCGAAAAGATCCAAGTGATGTATTTAAATATAAAGATGGGATAAAATAATATTTTTTAAAATATAAATTAAGAACCATTTTCGAGATGGTGAAAGAACTATGGTCAATTCATTACTTTAAATGAACTCGTGGTCATTGGTTTAAATCTCATATGGAAAGCGAAATTTTATTTAATTCATTATTTCAAAGCGAATTTCTAATGTTTCACATAGAATTATCATGTGTTCATAGTTCGTCATATATATTTTTAAAAGTTAATTGTATTTTATGTCCACAACTTTCAGGAGTTTCTAAAAATATCCCAAAATTACATTTCTATTCGAAAAACCTCTAATTTTTAGTATTTTTCATAAAATGTCCAACTATATAAAATTTGATAATGAAAAATTAATTTATCTCATAGATGGAATTTGTTTCCACGTCACTTTAATTGAAACCTATTATTCCTTAGGATTAAGGGATTTGTTACTTGTTTTATATGGTGGTTATGGATTTATTATTTTTTTACTTCCTTCATTATCGAAAATTAGTATCTATAATTCTAAGTTCACATAGAAAGTCACAAACTTTGGCATTTAAAATGTCAGAAATAACAAATTTCTAACTTGTAATATCAGATTGAGTTTAACGAAATTAACAATTATGAATAAAAATAAACAAAAGTAATAATTATTATAAATAAAAATAATAATTATTATGAATAGAAGTGACAATTCTAATAAAAATGCATGGTGGGGCACATGGTTGGTTGGCTCATGATGCAATTGAAGCAGTCGCCTCTACACCCCCTTTCCCTCGGAAATTAAGGCCTTCTGTAATAGGGTAGGGATTTAAAGAGAATTAGATTTTTGTGAAAAATGAGAGCGACGAACAATCACATAAAATCAACAAACAAGCACTCAAAAAAGCTGCATTTATCCAGTAAAGAGATGCATCTACCTTAGATCTTTGTGATAAAAAAAAAAAAGCTGAAAATTATTCTAATTTCTCTCCTACGTTTGTCATTCTCACAAGATCTTCTTCCTATATAGTTATGTATATATAAGCATCCACCATAAATCTTTGTGATCAAAAAACTTAAAATGATTTTCATTTCTCACCAATATATTTATAATTGTCACTGGATCTATATATATTAAGGGTTCAAATAAAACTTTTTTATTGTAAAAACTAATGATTATTTTCAGTCATTCGATCATGAAAATTTATGATGGATGAATCTTTTTTACTGGAAAAATGCCGACCCGGGTTAGAATTCTGGTGGGAGAATAAATTTTATTTTTTTCAGTAGAGTTGATTTTCACTTCGAATGTATTTATTTTATATTTTGAATGCAAGTATTCTAATATTCTCACAATAACGAAAAAAATTAACCCATCCCCATACATATATCTATATTATTTATTTATTTACTTAGACAAAATTGGAAATTAATGGTGCAAAAGTAAGACCTTAGTATACTATTTTAGAGGTCTACTGTTGGAATTCCTTTTAAGACCTAATTTATACTATTTAAAGGGGAATATCAATTAACATTCCAAAACTTGCGACATTTTACGTCTTCGGCCCAATTAAAGTATATTTACAAATTAGGCATTAACCTTTTAAAGGAGTTCATCATAATGCCCCGATTACTGTAATCAGATTCGTTTTGCCTAGATCGCAAGCCAAAAATTCACATCAATTTCACACATGAAATGAAACACTGTGTTGTTTCACATACTATCTTTATTAGTTCACTTAACAAAAAATACATGAATTCGACCATTCAAGAAAAGACATGATTCAAGCATTAAACGACGTCATTTTGTATTTATTTATTTTAATTACATATGTGCCAACTAGGCAAAGATGACACAGACTGAAGAAATCAAAACGGGTCTGATGCTGGTCATTAGAGTACAATTGAGAAAAAATTAGAAAGGTTGGGACCTGGTTTGGCAATATATTTATGTTAGAATACAAATGTAAAAAGTTGTAAATATTGGAGTGTTAAATGGTATTTATCATATTGTTAATATTGTCTATTTATTGATTAATTATATATAGTGCTTATTGAATTTTTAGTTTAATTTGGTTGTGTCTTTTATTTTAGGAATTTTTGTTAAATTATTTTAGAAACTTATGTCTAATAGAAAATTATGTATATTATTTATTTATTCACTTAGACAATAATTGGAAATTGATGGTGCAAAAGTAAGACCTTATTAGACTATTAGATGTGTATTGTTCCAATTCTTTTCAACACAATACTCTATCATTTATTTTTCAGAAATCAGATTAGAAAAAACTCACAAACTCTTCCATTTCAAAATTCTCTCTTTAATATAGAATATATATTGTCTTCTCTAAACTATATTTTTCAAGGCAGAACTATCTTTAATATTGTGAAATATTGGAAAATATGAAAGTGGGTATAAAAATATATTTTCTTAAAAAAATAAGAAGAATCGATTTGAATAAAAGATCTCAACAGGGACCACTTGACAAATTTGTTATACATCGTAAAAAAGATGTTTATTCAATGAATGGTCGAGAGAATTATTGTAGAATTTATTTTATATCTACTCTTTTTTCCAGTTGATGCCTTCAATTATTCTTTTGATCCGGCCTTGGGTGGAAATGTGCTCTTATTCTACTATCTTCCATGATAACAAACTGTAAATTGAATGACTGAATCCAATTATAACTCATTTTGAGAGTCTAAGTATACATTTTTCTAAAAAGAGATAAAATATTTTTAAAAAGTAGTTCTTTTAAGAGGATAAGCTCGACCAAAACAACCTCCACAAAATAATAATTAATAATAATAAATAAATAAATAAATAAAACATTCTCTTGTGCTTAGTAGCCCTAGAAATGGAAGCAGTGGGACATGCAATGCTTGAAATTGTGGAGACGTGAAGCTTAGGCAAAAACAAAAGTGTCCCCTCCGCCATCTTCAATATAAATGCACGCACGCTCTCATTATACATAAGATATCAACAAATACCAAAATGAAAAAAGATATCTATATATATGATATTTATATGTATTGAAAAACAAAATACAACTAGAAAAGTAAAAAAGAACAATAAGACCAAGAGAAGAAAGCTTGTCATATTTCTCACCTATGACTTTATGTTTAAGAAGCAAATGCCTCAACTTAATTTTAGACACGTGCTTGTTTTCTTTTAATATTGGAATGTTAATCAGTGAGATGAGCTTTAATTTCTTTTTTTCAGATTTTGAGTAGAAAAAAGTTATAGATGGAATGCAACAATGAACGACTTACAAGGATTGATTGTTGCGCTAAATTACTTTTCTCGTCTTTCAAAATATATATGTATATACATATATACATAACCATATATATATCTCTACTCTAGAAAAAGTCGTTTATCTCTAGTCTACATTTCTTCCTCTAATTACTCCATCAAATACGATAAAATTTATAATCATGATATCATCCCAATAGAAGACAATTTATAACACAGACACGTCAGAAAAATCAAATTATGCAGTCAAGTCTTCTGGTATTAGCAGACAAGTAAAGTGGGCAATAAAAGCAGAACTAGAAGCAAGTTGAGTTTTATTAGTAGGACACAATTATCATAGACCAAATCATTGAGATGGACAACTACTTGTTACCATTCACACAGTGCTACATCAGAATGTCAATCCAACCAGGCCACTCGATTTCGGATCAGTCCATCCAATCATAAATTTATATGCATATTCTAAGTCCGAATTCTGTTCACCAACATATCTTATCAATTTTATGATAAGATAATTATCATACCAGCAAATATAACAGCTGAGAGGCACTTATTTCATCAATTTATATGCATATCCACCTCAATATCAAATTGCTCAAACCTCAATTCCGTAAAGTTGCCAACAAGTCCAACAAAAAAGAGGTACTACAGATATATAATCTCAGTTCAAAATCCTCAATGAAACAACACATTTCCCGCAAGGATAAGAATATCAACCATAACTCTTCCTGACTCCCTAATTTTCACAAACTTATTAATAAAGCTCGATAAAGACGCGATGGGGGTGTCTAAGAGAGTTTGGGATGACTACTGAGGAATTCGATGAGCATGAGAGGAAAATGAAAAAAAAAAATATCACCAATGTTGAGTTAGCTCAAAAGAGCAAAAAGAATAGAAAATGAACGTCTTCGATCTCGGAGCTAGGGAGCATTTTGATAAGTGGGTTCCCCCACTGAAAGATGATGCCTCGGAAGAATAGCAGGAAGAATTCATTTTGAGGTACTACTACTTAGTGGGTTTCCCTAAAGAGGCCGCTACTTATGCCTTCTCTTAAAGATGGTAATCGAGAGAGATTGTAGAAGTCATGAGGGAAAACTTTTTTCTTGTATATCTCATTAGGTCAAATACATCTTTTCTTATAGGAGAACAAAGGATACGTATGGTAAGAATATATTTTAGGTACAAATCAATGAATTGATCATATTTCTATCTCTTATGATTCTTTCCTTGTCTGACACCTTCAAGCAGTTTCTTATGAATTATGAGGATGTTAGATCAGCAAACGACATTATCAAAGCCACATGTAGAAACATGATCCACATCACAACTCCTCCCGAGATAACCTTCCCTTTTCCTCGACGTGAAAACCGTATAGATCGTGTGTCATTCAAAGATAGGCAAATGAAAACAATGAAGCAGTGAAGATCGATCCAACTAGGCAATCAAAAGGATACAATGTTTTGGTGAATCAGATATTTGAAACGTATAGGGAAAAGTTAGATTCTCAAAAGGCCAAGAACTAGAGCTGTAATTCTTTTCAAAATCTGAACTGTAGTAGATTTGTTAAGAACAAATTTATGCTACTGATGTAACTCTTTCAGTATTCCTATATAAACGAATCTATTACTGCCCAAAAGCCCATCCTAATGACAATATCGTTTTGTCTTGTAGTTCATTATATTTGTATGTGTTAACCTCTTTCTCTTTTATACTAAAATAACCCGGTTTTAATTTGCTAAGGATATCTCGTCAAGAGAAGTAACCATTTGAGTAGAAAGGTCCTTAAGTACTCAAATATCCCATAAGTAGATACGTTTATCAATATGTAATAAATAGGTTTTGGCATCATCAAAAATGAGAAACTTATTAAGAAAATTGCCAAATAAAGATCTATTTTGATTGGATATCAAAACCACGATGATTGTCCTACTGTGTAAATCTACTACTACTCATATTTTTTGGGAAAAAAGTTCTAAATATATGGTTAATAGTAGCAGTTCAACAGTAAGGAGGAGTTTTCTACCAAAAGCATATGGAACAGAAATGCTGAAACCTAGAGCTACTGGAAGAGTAACATAGTGTCGCTACTGAAGAAATATGGGAATGTTCAAAAATGAAGAAAAGACGGAGCATGATGTCATCCCTATTTCGGGCTGTTGAAGAAGCACGAAGTCAAAATACACATTGAGTGTTTAACTTCGTGTGTCAGAGAAGATATGCATTGAATCACATGAATCAAAGAAGAAGTACAAGGTTACAAAGTCTATAGTGGTAGGATGATGCATGTGCCGAAAGCGAAGTGAGAGAGTTCAACGAGAATAATTCAAATGGCAAAGTTAAGGAATTTGATTAGTGCTTCTTTTAATGGAATTATTCTAATCCTACCTAAAAGTACCCGGCAAACCCTAACCTTTTATGGTTACCGGAATGCAGCACATTTGAAAGCATTCAAGCTCTTAAGCAAATACTCAAAGTTAAAAAAATGATTTCGAATAAGGAAATTTCCTCAAGTGTTAAAAGATTTCTCGGAGATTAATTTTTATTATACCTCGGACAAATTATTCGTGAGAATAACTTGTTTATAGTTGAAAAACAAACCAAACCCCTCTTATACCCAAATTCTGTAAATTTGAGTGTAAGAAGAAAGCTAGACATAGCAGAGATATTGCTACTGAAAGCATGAAATAAATCGACTAGGTTACGTCATAGCACCATAAGGTTAATCTGTATTAGGTTACTTGCACCTTTAAGCAACTTGTGATTTTCCAGTTAGTGGTTTGATTGATAAATTATCAATTCATGGATTTACTCGTACATGCCGAACCACGTAAAAATACTGTGTGGTTTACTGTTCAATACCTTACATGACATGTTATTGAATCGTAATCACACAACAAAAATATACACTTCACAGCATAATCTTTGCATAAACTCTCAGTTGACGTCTTCTAATGAAAGCTTTTTAATACTGACTAAAGTGTGAAATCAACTAAGTGTTTGAACAAGGTTTTCGTTCAAGCAAGTTGCATCCACTGATCTGCATTATGATAGTTATTTGTCCAACTAATCTGCTTATACAACTTTCAGTAAGTTTCATAACTATCTTCATTCATCATATAACCTTTTCGTTATTGAAAAATTATCAATAATGAACATTCAATTTTAGTTACCGATTACCCAACAAGTACTAATCCACCAATAAAAATGTTTAAACTATCAAAAAGTTTTAATTTACCATTATTGATGTATTCCTCTACCCCGTACATCAATACTTATTTGTCAAAAAACAGTTGCGGACAGGTTGACTATAATAGCCATCTAAGAATCTTTACATTCTTTCTTATAATAAATATGTTATTTTGAGGTTCATTAGTGGCACTTTAAAGATATTTACGTGACACGCACATGCAATGCATATTGTTGTTAACATGTTCCACCAATATTGGCTTGACTTGACTATATAATATGGCAGTATTCACACTCTTTTAAACTTAATATTTTATGTTGAGTTTTCAATTTCACATCGAACCTTTTGTAGTTGTCCTATCTTATTATCAATTGCCCATTGAATAATTGAGTTAAGAGTTAGAACAACATAATCAAGGCTTTGTTGTAGTACCACTTGTAATTTTAGATATTCGATAATGAAACTGATCAATAACAAGAGATGACAATTCAAACAATAGACTTGATTCAAACGTAATCAATTAATTTTTAGTTTTGATGTCATATTTACGTATAATCTCAATTCCAGTTTCGCAATTGGTCTAGAATGCAAATGACCATATTATCGGGTATTAAATTTCAAATAACGCTCTAGCATTCAATGATATTATTCCTCAGATGCCTTTAACTTATACTCAACTCAGTTCTACAAAATTAGGCCCCTTTTGATTTCACACAAATTAAGAAAACATAGTCAATTTTCTTAAGAAAGTATTATATGAGTGTTCTATTTTTCTCAAATTTGCATTATTTTCACAGTTCATAAATAAAGTTATTTTAGTAAAATAAAGAAATGATACAATTATTAAAAAATGACTATTTTGGGACATAACAAAAAAAGGACTGATTTTACGGTACAGAGAGAGTAATGCACATTGTATATTTGGAGAGACAGAAAGTATTGTTTGAGTAAACAGGAAGTACCAAATAGATAGCTAGAGAACGTACATGACATAAAATTTGAACTGCTAGTTCTCTTACATTTTCCCGAAACAATTGCCATCAATATACAATTATCATCTTGCTCGAGAAAAATCAGGAGGAAAATGAATTTTATATCCAACAAGATTATTTTTGGTGATCATGTTTATACTCAAAAATTCAGGAATAAAACAATTAACTGACGAGATATTAGATATATATGTGTGTGTGTGTGTGTTTCTGACGAGATGATTGTAAGAGGTAAAATGCTAGTCTAGTTGACTTGTTGACATGATACACTAACTATTTTTCAGATACAGCTATCTCTTAGCTAACTATTTTAGAACCAATAAAAGCAGACAGGCAATTATTTAGAGGTTCCATCTATGTTTCTTGTCATTTCTTTTCTTGCATTCACATTCAAATTTTAAAGTTTCTGATGCAAAAACATAAAAAATTATTTTTTAAAATTGATGCGGTTGCTTTTTTAATTGTTTCACATCAATCATTTATAATGAACACATTAAGTGTAAATATAGAAATTCATGTATTATTTATTATTTTAAATATATTAACTACCGTTCTTTTACGCTTACTTCTTATTTTTGACATGTTGAGAGTTTATAAGTAAATAAATTCTCAATAGCTTATAAGTAGTGAGGACAATCATTTGCAAAAAAAAGTGTATGGATAACTGAAATTCTGAGTTAAAGAGAAATTTGCGAGTTAAAGGGAGAATTGTACTTAGATGGACAGAGTCGTATAGATTAAATGTGGGATGTGTTATTAAAAATAATAAAATATAATAGAATTATTTTTATAAACTAAATATTATTGATAAGATCATGAAAAATATGGGATTGGTAACTTTTCTTTCTTTTTCTCTCTATTATTTTTTTAGCTTATAAGTTGTTAGAACTTACTTTTTAGATTTTATAAATTATTTAAGATCTTATTTTGCAAAACACTTTTAATGAGCTTGTAAGCTCCAAAATAATTTATAAAGAAGCTTATAAGCTCAATAAAACATCACTAAATTTCATGTTTATATGTGTAATGTCATAATATACACACATTGTATCAATTTATAATATATAGGATAAACGTCTTCTCCTAGCATAGAAAATTAAATGTTCACGTATGAAAGTAATTTATATCCCACAATTTGTGTTTCTTCAATTTTAATTACACTTCTTGTACGATTATACAGATGTAGAGCTAAAACTAGATGCCCCCCCCCCCCCCCCCGATTATACACTTCAATTGAGTTTTTTTTTTTTTTCCTTTTTATAAAAAGTCAATAACGGTTCATCAATTTTCCTCCATGATAATTTGAATCTTCAACCTATTAGTTTAAGGGGAAGCATCTTACTGACTGGATTACACCTCAGTATCAAAGTTAAAATTATAGTTTTTAAAGGTTGTATCAAATAATAATAATAATATTTTTTTGTAAGTAAATTTTTGTTGTATACATATAAGTTTCGTATAGAATAGTGTATTTGAGGTATTTTTGTTGTATAAAGACAATCTATTTCATATTAGAGGGAGGGGAAAATGTTTTACTGTATAATTAAAATAAGCACATTCGAAATAGTTGTGTATCTTAAAAAATTGCTCACGCATTGTCTCCAATTAAATTTAGTGTATATTGCACATGACAATAAATCATATATATGCAATTGTTCGATTTCATATTACACATTTTTATTTTATAATTATTAAGTTAAAAGTTTCGTTGGCCAATAGCTCAATTTTTTGGAGCCGGGTAATCCGAAAGTAACATTGGCAAGCTTTCAATAGCTTTCTAATGATACATGGTATATGAATTCAAATTTGGGCAAAAAAAAAAGATGGAATTTTGTGATAGTAATTTTCATATCACTTTCTAACCACTTTCAATAACCAAAATCCAACGCTATGAATATTATTAGAAAGATGCAACCGAGAGTTTTCCAATGGTCGAATTGCCTATTGGACTCTAAAATTTTGAATTATTGGCTAATGAAATTTGAGCTCATGCCAAATTCAAAAAATTGAAAATTCATGTACTTTTAATCTCAAAAAATAGAATAAGTTGAAAATCAAAATTTTGGTATATTCCATATATGTTTTAGGCAATTAATCCAATTGAAAATGTGAAACGCGTGCATCATACGAGAGAATAATACTAGTTACTAAATAAGTTCAAATATATTATAGAATAGGGCTATTGGTCACTAATATTACGAACTTTGGCCGAATTCCGATCTTCCCATGAACTTAAGACTTGGTCGTAAAAATCATGAACTGTGTCGTTGTCAGAGATTTCCCACATTCCTCCCAATCATAACCGACGTGGGAAAATTAAAGCTGAATTGACATTTAAATGTAATAAAACAATGTCGTTATGGTACTCAAATAAAAGGGCTATTGGTCACTAATATCACGAACTATGGCCGAATTTCGGACTTTCACATGAATTTAAAACTTGGTCGTAAAAATTATGAACTTTTTGTTGTTTGGAATTTCCCACATTTGATTATTCTAGTGAAATCGATTCTGACGTGGCTTGTCGGGTTATCTATGTGTTCTAATTACTCCTTACATTGACCTTATGTGGTATGACATGGATAAAAACAAAAGCCGCATGCAAAATTGGTTGTGACGTTGTTGAACGTGAGGCAGATGCAGTGGAGAATGGTCGGATTCGAGGCGGATTTAAACATATGAAATGAGAGGAAATGAATTGGAACATGAATAGGAAAGTTAGGTCAATTTTAATTCTTTTTTGTGTATTTTTAGAGGATAATGGATAAATTATCAGTGAGTGGGGATATTGGTGGTACTGGTGATGAATATTCATATAATGCTTTGAAAAGATTAGATAATTTGTGGACTAGCATTTGCTTTGCTTCATCAGGTGTACATTTAATCGGAATCGTCAATTGTGGGAAATCCCAAACACGACCAAAGTTCGTGATTTTACGACCAAGTTTTAAGTTAGTGGGAAAATCCAGAATTCGGTCATAGTTCGTGATATTAGTGACCAATAGCCCAAAATAAAATAAAAACGACATCATTTTGTTCAATTTAAATGTCACTTCAACTTTAGTTTTGTCACATCAATTATGATTTGAAGGATTGTGGGAAATCTCAAACAACAGCAAAGTTCATGATTTTTGCAACCATGTTTTAAATTTGTATGAAAATTCGGTATTCAGTCATAGTTCGTGACATTAGCGACTAATAGCTCTATAAAATATGCTTCTTTTTTACATCCAAAAAATTAAAAATTTCCTCCTTTTGATTGTTGATTAATTGATATATTATATTAAATATAACTATATGCATATACATCCATTTTTAGAACATACATATATCTATCTTCACAATTATTATAGTGTATAACATAACTATACATGGATATTATAATCATTAATATATATATATATAATGATCAATATCTCAGTCATTATATACATACATATATAATATGATAAAAAATATATAACTAATTTTTTCCATATATATTATATAAATTTTACAGATATACACACTATAAATTTTCATTAATCATTATTATATTTATATATACATTAAAAAATTGTATCTATAGTAATAAAATTCATATATACATTTATGAAATCTTATATCTAAATATATAATTAAATATAAAATTAAATGATATAGTAATATGTAACTTAGTTACTATATTGCATATTGCTATATATATTTGAAAATAGTTTTGGGAATAGCTTGGGAGAAACTATTATAGGTAACGGTTTGACTTTATTATATATATATAGAGAGATGTAATCATATCCGAATCATTTGTTATTGCATAACAAGAACTCATCTACATTGTCCATTTTCTAAATCTAACACTAGTTTTGAATGACACATGTTGGGCAGAAAATTATTATTTCGAAATGGCATTACCGTAATTAACACACTTCTAGATTTTGTTAATGTCCTTAATTTCGGAAACAAATTTGCAATATCATTTTTTTATCCTTTATTATGATAATTGTCGCATTAGTTATTGTTATGATAACTTTGTCTTATTTTGTTTGGGGTTTATTTTATCAATTCTTTATTGTCGTCTTTATTTAGCATAATCATACGTTATAATTTTAGCCGACACTATAAAATAACTATGACATATATTATATCTTATTGATCCTGGGAGAACATTGATAGCAAAAACATATAGAAGGATGAATTCCAACGATGCATCAAAAGGTACATAATGTTATACTACATTTATGGTAATAATTTTTTCACGTATGATTAGGTTCTATTAGTATGGTGCATTTTCAGAGATGTATGCGTGCCTAATATTTTGTAATTAGCAATCTAATGATATACATAAAATTTTACAATGATAGTTTCAATTGGTGAAAATGATAATAATGTTTTTGATAGTAAAGTTGTGTATTTATGAAATCCGATGTTGTTTATCATCTTTTTTTTTTGTATATCATTATAATGATATAAATCGAAGATGTAATGTTTAATGCTTCTTTCAAATAATGATATATTATTACATCTATAATGAATGATTTTGAGTGTGATGTTTTCGGTTTCAGAGTATAATGATTTTTGTTCATGATCATACTGATATATTGTAAGCGTTATGATAATTTTATGTACAATTTTTTATCCTTGAGTATAATGATACCCTTTTACCTTTAAACTGATAAAACGAAATGACAATAATGATAATTATCGTGAGGTAGCGTCGATGATTCTCTATTAACGGATGCAACTTCATTACAGTTTTGTACGTGGCTGGAGGCACAGATGAGTTGAAGCCTCATATTGGTCAAACATTCAAGACGTTGGACGACGCAACAATTTTTTACAATAATTATGCGTGTACGATGGATTTTGACACACGAAAATATGGTTCGAAATGTGAAGGAGAAGTGATTAGGTGGTATTGCGTAGTTTGAAGTACAGAAGGAAAAAAGAGAATTGATGATCTGGATACAATCAATGCACGTGACGGCTTTGTTAACAAATGTAGACAATCATAAAAGAGATGTGAATCTAATGCTCGTATTTCATTAAAGTATGTGTTTGAGGATTGACAAGGTGGTTACGTTATCAAGAAATTTGTTGAGGAACACAACCACCAAATGGAAGAGGATCATCATAATCAATTCATTAGTTTAAATTGTAGCATCTATGAGTTGCATCAGAAATTTATAGTTGATTGTGTTAAGGCCAATTTTGGATCAACACATGCTTTCAGACTATTGAATGAGATGTTGGGTGGATATGATAGGGTTTGATGTACTGTTTTGGAAATAATGAAGTATGCCCATGACATGAAAGCGTACGTTGAGAAGACAGATGCACAAGTGTTTCTTAATGAAATGCATATGAAGAAGGAAACTTGTGGTGGGTTCACTTATGCTTTCGAGTTGGACGGGGAAGATAAGTTGAAACTGATTATCTAGTGCAATGGAGTTTCAACGCAAAATTTTCATATGTTTGGGGATATGGTCGCGTTTGACACAACATATTATACTAATAGGTAAGTGTGTCATTGCTTTAAAATTTATTTTTATTACATTTACACCATGTCTAAACAAAAAGATTGTGTTTCTATAATGATTTTTTTTAGTTCATTAATGCTTTTAGAACAACCATATAATGATGTGATATATAGTGATCATTCAATATTTTCTTATAAAATCCACATTTTATTTTTTATATAATGATCTCATTGCTTTAGAAAATGATTTATCAAAATGTTATATAATGATTATACATTTAATTATTGTTGAATAGTTCTTTTCACACATATTGAACATTTTTCTATATAATGATTCGTTTCACTTATAAAAATGATCATACAGAAGCCAAATAATGATTGAACATATTATGATAATTTGAAATTTTGTATATAGGTATTGCATGATTTTTTCGTCGTTCATGGGCAAGAACAGTGACTAGGCCAGATTGCAGCTATGATTTCCGGTTGTTTTATGCGAAATTTTGAAATAATCTGCTCTTTGAGGTGCTTAATGACGCGGGACCTAGCTAAGTTGAGGAGGAATTAAAAGCAATTGCAGAGGAAAAAGGAGTAAATAAGATACCCACAAGTTGGACAGAGAATATGAATCAACGGAGGAGCCCCAAGAACGGATAGCGAAACTAACATTTGAAGAATGAAACGCCTCGGGCAAGAAGGAAGCAAAGTCTACGTAGGGTGAGAAGCAGCGGATCAACGCTGTCAAAAAAACCCTAGAGCCATCTGATAAAAAGCTAGAGAGATAAGTGTTGAAGGAGCTTCGACCAGTTATACAGTTTTAGTTTCTACACGCAGAGGCTGAATGGAGAGTGCTCTGTTGTATTGAGCATCAGGTAGAAGATCCAACCATTCCAAAGAAGACGGATGCAAGGTATTTCAACAACTTTTAGCACGGGCGACCGAATAGACCTCCACCTGCCCGCTCCATTCCATACTCGTTTCTATTTTCTTGTTAATGCTTGTTGGTAGTTCTGTGAATGAGGAAAAACCAAGAATAATCATATTTACTTTTATCTTATCTTTTGAATGTTGGATGTGGCTAAGGGCCGAACAATTTCTGCTTCAACATTTTTAGTTATGAGTTTAATCTTTCGGTTCAGTAGTTATTGTTGCTCAAGTTTATTTTAACCGCTCTAGCTTAGTTTCGGTAGTTTAGTTGTTGTGGCATTTTATTACTATGATTTCCTGTTTTGAGTAGTCCGGTTTAGTCTAAGTGAAAAGCACTCCCGTCTTCTTTAACCTTTTGCATAGTAAAATCTAAGTCCAAATAGTCAGTAACAGTTGTACAATCGATTTTAACATTAAATTCATAGGAAGAATAGTGATAACAGTAGTAGCATTAGGCCATATAGGAGGTAGCATAGTTATTAAAGGAGACTAATCTTCGCCGGAAATAAATTATGGTCATCTTTCCCGGCCGCCTTTGGTGAAGGTAGGTGAGGGAAGAGATGAGACAACAACTTCGGATTTTCAGATAATATTCTGCCTTGAAAGTGCGCAGAAGTCAACAACGAGTAGGAGACAAACCAAATAGAGGGGATCACCCCGCCCAGATAGCAACTTACCTGAAATAGCAAAAAATCCTCCTTTAATGTTTTTGTTTGTTAGTCAACCTTTGTCTGCATCCTCTGATCGAACTCTAGTTTAGTGTTTGTCATCTGAATGCTTTAGTAGTCTTTGTCATTTTAAATTAATTGAATGTAGTAGTTTGATTTCTTAATCAAGTTGTTTTGTAATATAATTTCTTGAACTTAGTTAACTCTTGTTTACATGTTCGTTTAGTTGGTTAGACTCTAGTTTCCGCTTGCCATTATTTATTCCTCTTTCTTCTCTCCATTACCCAGTTTATGCATGGCGGCATCGCCAAAACCTTTCAAGGGCATAAATACTCGAGACAACTACACATTCGTCATAGGATCGACACCCTCCTTGCCACTAGTTAATTCAATAGCAATAGTAAAGTGGGAAACTATAAATATCTTTGAACTGTGTAGCATATACCCCAACGATTGCGCATTTAGCTCGCGTCAAATGGCACTGTTGCTGGAGAATGACGTTAGTTGTTTGAGTCCTTTGTAAATATTTCTAACTTTGTTTTATATTCTTTCTTTTTTTTCTTTTTCTTTTTAGTGTATAAGCAGATCCTCGAACCCTAGGTTATTATTTGACCCAAAGATCGAGAGGACTACTTGGCGGTTGAGAAGACAAAGACTGGCGTTTCCCGACCTCTATGGAAGGACAGGACTGCAAAATGCCCAGTTGTTATGATCTAACTCTAAGGGTGAGTACGAAGCGATTTGGGTTTTTCAACAAGAAACGAGATCAAGGAAGGAGATGGCAAAATTGGAGGATGACCCCAGGCTGAAGGATCTAGCATGCCATTTAACTGACGATCCCTCAACCCCAATCAAGCTCCCGGAAGGAACCCCACCGGTTGAGATCAAGTTAGCCTTTCTGAACGTTCTGCCAAAGTATTACTGAGAAAAGAATGAAAAACCGTATAACTTTTTGAGTGAATTTATCAAAATGTGACGGATTCAGAAATGCCCAGGCAGAGTAATAGATGAACAATTTAGGTTGGATGTCTTACTCTTCACAATATCGGGGGAAGCTAATGCATGGTTCACTAGTTTACCCCTAGACTCAATAGGAAGCTAGCCGAAAATGAAGGAGATTTTCCTGGAGTATTTTTTTTCAGCCACAAAAACCAACGCTTTGAAGGAGATGATCACTTGAGCTCAACAAGGGTTCGATGATTCCTTGAATGTCTACTGGACTCGTTTCAAAAAGTTAGTTGATAGCTGCCCGAATTACAAACTCTCGAAAAGAAAGTAACTCCAATATTTCAACCAAGGGATGACCGTGGAGTCAAAGAACATGGTAAATTCTTCCAGTGGCGGAGGCTTCTGAACAAAGAGGGTTAGTGAAGCGAGGTGAGCCATACAAATTCTAGTTGATGCGACTAGGGAATATGAAAAACCGCGTACTAGATTGCTAAGAAGGGCAGCGCATGCTAGCGCAAGCACATCGGATTTGGAAGAAAATATAGAAGCAAAAATCACCAAACTTGAGAAGATGCTTACCACAATGGTGAAAAAGATAGTGTGAGCACCCACACAAGAGGAAACTTGTGGCGCATGTGGGAAACGAGGGCACACTTCTCCATACCATCGAACGAAGAAAATAGATGTAGTAACCCAAGTCAATGCCACCGACAAATGGCCAAATCAGGCACCGAGGCGAGACCCATTTGCACCAACATATAATCCAGGGTGGCACGACCAGCCAAACTTCCAATGGGCTGAACACAACCAACAAAACCATAACCAAAATCCCCAACCACTGGCTCCGAATAATTAACCTTACCCACACCATCCACAAAACCAATATCAAAATCAACCATATAGACCACCACATCAAAGAAACTTTCAAAACCTGAATAACCACCCACCACTGGGGCAGCCCAAACCGCCAAGAACACTTGAGGATATGATGGGGAAATTGATAACCGCCCAACAATTTTAGCAAAGCAATCTACATGCGAACAATTAAGTGGTGTAGAAGGTACAAGATGCCTTGAAACAATAGAAAGAAAGTTTAGATTCACTGACATGCCAAATGTCTTACATAGTCGCGGCAATGAATGAATTGCGTGGTAATGAAGGAGGAATCTCTGCCCAGGTGCAACAACCCCAAAGAGATAACATGAATAGAATCACACCCCCGATGAAGACCCAAAAAATAGAGAAAAGAGAATGCTCCAACGGTGAACACCAGCTGCCTATATTGGAAGTAGGGGTGAGCAAAATATCTGAAATCCGAATATCCGAACCGAAACAAACCGAAATCTAAAATTTGGTTCGATTTTTTTCGGATTTCGGTTCGGTTCAGTTTTTATTTTTCGTAAATTTTGATTTTTCGGTTCGGTTCGGTTCGGTTCGGGTATACATATATTTATATTTTTACATAAAATATATATATATACATACATTTTTAGGATTTTTGGATTTTCTATTTTTCGGTTTTTTCGGTTTTTCGGATAATTTTATGAAATTTCAATTTTTTTGGTTCGGATCGATTTTTATAGTTTGGATTTTGGTTTTTCAGGTTTGGTTTTTTCGGGTAATTCGGTTTGGTTCGGTTTTAATTTTTTTTTTTAAATGATTTTTCAGTTCGGTTCGATTTGGGCAAAAAACCGAATCGAAAACCGAATGCTCACCCCTAATTGGAAGAGCAAGAGCACTCTGATGAACGGGAACGCCAACCAAAAATTAAAGTACCACCACACTTTTCAGAGCGCTTGAAGCAAATGAAACCAAGAAATCACCCGTATATTTCATGAGCATATTCGGGAAGATGGAGATAAACCTACCGCTACTCCAAGCATTGAATTTATCTACCTTCGGAAAGTTCGTGAAAGATTTCATTGCCGAAAAACCGAAGGGAGAAGACATGTTAGTAATCGGGGAGAACGTGTCTGTGGTTATTCAGCAAAAACTCTTATCCAAATACAAGGACCAAGGTATGTTCTCACTACCGATAACCATAAGAAAAGTTCAAATTGGTCATGCTATGTGTGATCTTGGTGTATCCATTAATGTTATGCCCTTATCTTTTTATAATTCTGTGTCTGGTGTTGAATTGGTTGTAACAAGGGTTGTGAAACAATTGGCTGATCGATCTTGCATATGTTCGAAAGAAATTCTAGAAAATATAATTGTGAAAGTTCATGAATTTCGTTGATTTTTATGTAATTGAGATGAGTGAAATAATGTCTAGTGAATCTAATTATATGTTGTTAGGTAGACCTTTCTTGAGAACTGAAAAAATTGTGATTATTATGTTTGATGAAATAATCTGTTTGGATTATCATGGTAAGATGTATACTATCAATATGGATGGTGCCATGAAAAGACCTATGGATGTAGAGGATGTTTATTTTGTTGATGCCATTGTCCAAGCACATCTTGAAATTGATCTTTTGCAGCGAAAATAGAGAACTACAAAGAGGAATTAGAAACATTGGAAGCCATGGGCATGAGCAAACTACTCGCTTCACCCATGCTAACTGATAAAGAAATAGAGGCGGAAATAGCTAGGCTGTGCGGACAGCCAGCCTAATTGGAACGGAGGATAGAGCTCAATTGCCCAAGGGACAACAAGAAGAATGAAGCCGGATAACTCAAAAAAACCTAGCAAGATAGAGCTAAAGCCCATATGCAAAACCTGAAGTATATCTATTTGGAGACATGGAGACGTTTCCAGTTATCATCAACAACAAGCTGAGCTCCAACCAAGAGAATTAGCTAGTAAAAATTCTTAAGAGTCATAAAAAGGCCATTGGATGTTGGTAGGAATAACTCCATACGTATGTATGCATTACATACACTTGGAAAAGGGAGCAAAACCGCAATGAGACCCTCAGAGGAAGCTTAACCCAAACATGCAGGAGGTAGTGCTTAAAGAAATTTTGAAATTGTTAGACATGGGAAGCATATATTCCATTTCTGATAGCAAGTGGGTTAGTCACATACACATGGTACCCAACAAATTAGGAATTCAACCGCAGTCGTTCTTGTTTGTTGAAGTTCTCCACGACATATCAAGTACTTTGATAGGGGCCCTCTTCAACATTCCGATGACTCTCATTGTATTATGCTTGCTGAGGAACGCGCATTGGTATTTCAACTGCACTTACGTTACAATAAACATTGAAATAAATGATTAAGACTTAATCATTTAAATAACCATATGGTAAAATCATTATTCATAATACATGCTTGCATCATTCGTTATGTATTCCATCATTATTGATTGTTTAATAGTATCATATAAAATTTGATTAAAACATCATACAAAATAAAAATAATAAGCACAATGCAGAGTGAGCATCATAGTAAGTGCATTATATCATGTTGAAAGAAACATATTAATATGAGTGTAATTAAATTATGGATTACATACTAACATAAACAACACTTCACCATATCTGACATCCAGTCAAAGCTTTCCCCCCACATTTGAATTGTCTATTATCTCGATGACACCCAAACGGAACCCAAAACATATAATGTAATAGTGCCCCATCGCACAAATAGGAAAGAAAACCTAAGAGTGAAGTCATTCCTCATTATAAATAGTATATTGTCATAATATATTAGTCAATTGAATTTTCTATAATATATATTACCATGTCATACTTGTTCCATCTTAATTCTGGAATACTGCAACACTCAGCAGAGCGTAGAAAATTCTTCACTTTCCCATTTTTCATCCTATGTAGTAGGCCTATCCACAATGGTGTAGCTCTGCATAAAAAGATGTTGAGTGTTATTACATACAATTGACCAAAAAAAATAGAAGGTTGTTGGTAGCTCACGTATGGGTAGTTTGTGAAAAAAAAGGCTAGTTGGACACGAGGTGACACGGTATTGCTCTATATGGTTCATGTAGAAGCTCCAAGCGTTGATTATACCAACCAAGATATGCATATGCGGCTCAATGGTAGAGAACTCTGACATTGGCATTGTTACAACATCATCGTCATATGCAGTTCTGCAGCCGGAACAACAACATATAACTAGTAAGCAATCTTCGGATGTTTCAAATTTATACTTTAATCATTATGTAAAAACAGCTATATCATTAAGTTCAAACTACATTATCATTAGAGTCCGAATTGATACATGTAATTAAAATATCATTTTTTATCATCAGAGTTATGATCATATAAATAGATAATAGCATTATCGTTATTAATTGTGAGAATATCCACATATTTAATTAATACAGCTTATATGAAGTGTTAATTATCAATCATGCATATGATGGTGTAGATATAAGATTATGATGGCTTTAACAACAATTAAACAAGTATATAAGCAAGAAATAAATTCATATTACTTTTTCACGTCCTTTGTAGTTAATATCCAGTAATAGAACTCCTTATCCTTTTCTGTTAGCTTTTGCACTGACGACCCTCTCATTGTAAGACGATCGTAGTGCATGGGATGATTTTAAATCTGCTCTACTACGCAATGTGTGGCAATCAACCAGTGGCTGCAAATTTTTATATGCAAATTTTTATATACAAATTGAATTATATATTGTCAACAAATAATGCATAAGAAACACCAATACCACTTCCATAGCTTCTTCATCCCACCGATTTCCCTATCCTTATGAATCTCAACTCTACCCAAATCGACCTTCATATGTAAATGCGTAATTTAAACTCATCATATTTTTTGGACATGTACCTAATAAATAACGTTTTAAATGAATACCTCACTTGTCTTCAAAACAACCATATCAGGTTGAATGTTGTCTCCTTGACACCCAAGCTACATAAAGTCCTGTAAAGACACATAGATATTAGGCATAAATACGACACACATATATAAGACATTTTAATTTATAGAATGTTCTTTTGTTATAGTACCTTATGTTGTTATGTAATATCATGTACTACTGATTTAACAATTCAATCTAAATCCACCATATCTTCTCCCTCAACATTATCATCTACAATAGGCTCTTTCCCTTTTGATAGACTGCGCGGATATTGATTGTGTATATCGTCATCTGAAGCATGATAAAATTCCACGGCCTGAAAAAACGCATATATCATTATTAAAGTTTTAACATATCATTACGTAATTTAGGTTTGTGTATTGTATAATAAAAAAAATGCTACACAAATAAGCTTCATCATCTAACTTGTTGGGGTTTTAATTATTCCATTGAATGAATCCCCTGCTCGGGATCTACTAGGATAATATAAGAAATTTCTTTAGCCAATTTAATTAATCCTACTTAACTAGAACGCAAATAAAATATGCAAATTATAGAATTAAATCCTAAAACATGTTTTCTAGTTGGTTTTTGAGTTTTTATCTTTTTGATCTCTAAACATCTTACGATGGCTCGCTCCTTCTCCACGTGTAGAAAATGATTTCAACCTCGGAACTTCTAATCAGGTCCCTACTCCTAGTTTTTAATATTGTGGTGTGGAACAAAACTATCAAACCTATATGACTTGAAAGAAAATGAGAGAACAAAGTGAAAACTAGGAATGAACCCTAGTGATTTTTGAAAAATGTGAAGTGTGTGTACTAGTGATTTTCGACAATCACAACTAGGTTTAGGTTATATTGTTTTCCCTCCTTTCTTTCTCCTATATATAAATTCTTGATGGGCCAGATTAGGGATCCAAGAAAATTTGGACTAGGCCTCCCTATCGGGCTCTTACTAATTAAATTTAGCCCAAATTTAATATAAGCCCAATAGAATATTAATTTGTACCACTATAGAAATCAATATTGGCTTACCCGTTCAAATCCAAATTACAAAAAATCTGGGATTCCTTTTTAATTAATTTATTTCTCGTGTTTAAGATTCTAATATCCATTAATTAATTTAAACTTGCTGGTGGTTTTAAGTAATTAATATCTTTTACCAAGAGTGCTCTACTTCAAAATTCTTTATTTATTATAATTTGTTGTGTTTTCTTGAATAGTGGGTTGTGTGATTTCTCTTTCTTCCTCAAGAGCAATCACACTACTGGATTTGTGATTCTTTACATAGTCTTCTTCTAAGAATCTGGTATTCGTGCTAATGAATACTTTCTTGTCATGAAGACTATACAATTCACATCCTTTCGGTCCTTTAGGATATCCTACGAATAAACATACCTCAGTAGATGACTCCAATTTACTTGGATCTTTCTCGAACACATGTGCTGGACAATTCAACACTCTGAGATGTGCTAGACTAGACTTACGTCCAGCCCACAACTCATGTGTTGTTGTTGATGCTGATTTTGATGGTAAGTTATTTAGCGTGTAGGATGTCATTTCCAGCGCATATCCCTAAAATGAAATGGGTAACTGAGCATAACTCATCATTGATCGAACCATCTCTAGGAGTGTTCGATTTCTCATTTCAGCCACGTCGTTCTGCTGAGATGTGCCAGGCAAGGTCAATTGGGATTGGATTCACACTTTTGACAGGTAGTCCAAAAACTCATTACTAAGATATTTGCCTCCACGGTCAGACCGTAGATACTTGATTGTTTTACTATGAACCGTCTCTACAAGTGCCCTGAATTCCTTGAAATTTTAAAAAAAATCGACTTGCAGCGCTTCAAATAAAATAATAATAATCTTGTTTCGAATAATTATCAATGAATGTGATGAAATATTGAAAATCTCCTCTAGCTTGAGTTGACATTGGACCACATACATCGGAATGAATAAGCTTTAGTACTTCCTTCCCTTTATGCCCTTTATCCTTAAAAGATCTCTTGGTCATCTTACCCTCCAAGTAGGATTCGCAGGTTGTAAAAGGTTCAAAAATTAGATCCTTAAGTGAACCTTGATCCACCAACCTTTGGATCTTCATCCAAGTCTTAAATAAGTACGTTTCATTCATTCCAATAGAATGAGACTTTCTCTTTCTTGAAAAAGTTAATGTGTTATTAACTTGTGAGAGTTGTATATTTACTATGGTATATAAATTGTTTTGCATTGTACCATGACAGATAAACGAACCACATTTCTCAATAATGCAAGAATCATTAAATGAAATCGAATATCCATCAAAAACTAGTTTAGAAATTGAAATTAAATTCCTTCTAAATGAAGGTACTAGCAAAACATTGTTTAATACCAACATTCTATCACAAGAAAAACGTAAATGAACAACTCACACTGCAATGGCCGCCACTTTCGTAGCATCCCCTAGTAGAATATAGATCTCACCCTCATGTAGTTTCCTTATCATCTGTATTAAAGTAGGATCAAAGCAAACATGACCAGTAGCTCCCATATCCACTACCCACAAATGAGTAGAAATGGCCGCTAAACATGATTCTACTACATGATCTTGGGACATACCTGAACCATTGCCCTTCTTGAGAAGTGGACAATCCGAATTCCAATGTCCCATCTTTTCGCACTTGAAACATTTTCCTGTTTGTTTCTTTGGATTCACCTTTGTCTTGCCCTTTCCTTTCTTAGGGCCATAAATGCCTTCTCATTTTTCTTCTTTTCCTTATTGGGCTTAAAGCCCGAGGAAAAAGGAGTAACTGCAATCAGGGTTTGCCTATTTTAGCCATCAGGCCCTCTATCGACTGCAGTTCTGTCAATAGTTCAGGCAATGAATAATTCCTTTTATTCATATCATAATTCATCATGAATTGTTGATAGCTTACAGGTAGAATTTAAAGGATGATATCTATTTGGGATTCTGAATCTATTGATGCTTCCAAAATTTCTATCTCGTTGAGATAGCCCATCATCTTGAGAATATGGTCCCTCATAGATAAGCCCTCCTTCATTGTCTTATTCATTATATTCCGGATTCTCGTCGATTTGGCAGCCCGATTTTGCATCCCAAATAGGTTTTCAAAGTTTAGCATCATGTCATCGGCTGTCTGCATAGCTTGATGCTGATGTTGAAGTACGTTTGACATAGAAGCCAAAATATAGTACTTCACCATCTCATTAGCTTTGCACCACTTGTTAAATGTTTCATTAACCTCATTCGTTGCATTATTGGCAAATATTGGAGGATAAGGTGTTTCCAAAATAAACTTAATGTCATCGGCTATTAATACTATATCTAGATTGCATTTCCAGTCTACATAATTTTGACCCACGAGTTTGTTTTCTTTTAGAATTGATGTGAGATGATTGAACGACATTGTAAAATAGACTGAGAAAAAAATAAACTAGAGTCACATTCATGTTTGATACATAAATTGCAAAATCCAATGAAAATAAGTTCATGCATCGCACAATAATTAAACAAATTCAAAACAAGTCAATAAGGTGATCAAAACTCAAATATGTTTAACAAAATTTTCTATCATATAATTTGATAGATAGACCAGAGACCATTAAGGTGGCATTGCTACCAAATTATATCTAAACTTATACCATAATTTTACCACTAAGAATTTTATTTCTGTTTTGATACTCCTTTTAGGGATGATTGTACGCCACTAATAAAATTCCAAGTTTATCAATTAACAAACTCTAATCATATGAAATTATAATTCCTTGGGAATTTAGCTCCCACTAGGGCGGGTCGGTAAATACTTAGAAATTATTTCATAAATAGACTCAATTTTGATACATAACACTTATGTATTTTCGAAAAAATAGAACTTAGTTGTGATTATCACTTAGTTATTTTGAAAGAAAAAGGTTTTTGCATAATTATCACATAAAGTAGAAAAGGCAAATAATCTACTTCAACATAGAATAACACATTCACCAAAAAAAGGAAAATAAAATAAATTACAAACCTTTTACATTTGATGAAATTATCCAAACCGGATAATTATATAATTAAATATAGAAAATTGATAAAATCTAAAAGATTAGATTTATTAAATCTTAACAACTAGATCAAAAATAAATCTTATCTTAGAGATAAGATACTATCATATCTTTCAAAATGAATCTAAAAGATATGATATGATTATGGATAGATTTTCCAAATCTATCCATATAAATTAATTAGAATTGATTGCGATGCAACTCTTCACCCTAGTCCAACCTAAAACTGCCGCCGCCACTCGCCGCAGCCACGCCTACTACTTGGCCGGAAGCTGGCCGCAGCACGCCGGATGGGAACGGACAGGCCGTGACTTAACGACACCCAGCCGCCTGTCCGAGGACATGTGCGAAGCGCACGCCCTCCAATATCTGAACTGCCCCATTGAGCGCACGCCTTGCGCGGTAGGGTGCGACGTCGCTCGGCCAGGTGCCGTGGTAGCCTCGCCCTGCACGCTAGCTCGACGCTTGTCTGCCGCTGAGAATTCTCGGCCAACAGCGTGGAATGGTGCGCGCGCGCTTCGTGCGATCACGCGCCCCAGTGCTCACTGCCTCTATTGCTGCGCCCCTACCTGCCAAAGGACAAGCCATCGGCCATGCCTAGCACCCCAGCTTGCCGCGCCCAGTCCTACCAGCTCGTCGCTCGCCTAGGCTTCCGACACCACACGCGGTGCATCACTGGCGGGCCTCTCATTATATTACTCTTCTACGTCATTTGTAGTTAATATCTAGTGATAGAACCCTTTATCCTTCTTTGTAAGCTTTTTCACTGACGGCCCTCTCATCTACGACGATAGTAGTGCGTAGGATGATTTTAAACCTGCTCTATTACGCAATGTGTGGCGATCACCCAGTGGCTGCAAATTTTAATATAGAAATTGATGATATGAAATATATATATTCAATAAATAATGCATAAGCAACATCAATACCACTTCCGCAGCTTCTTCATCCCATCGATCTCCATATCCTTATGAATCTCAACTCCACCCAAATCGACCTTCAAATGTAAATGCACATTTTAAATGAATACCTCGCTCGTTTTCGAAACAGCCATATCAGAGTGAATGTTGTCTCATTCACACCCAAGCTACATAAAGTCCTGTAAAGACACATAGATATTAGGCGTAAATACGACACACATATATAAGACATTTTAATTTATAGAATGTTCTTTTGTTATAGTACCTTATGTTTTTGTGTAATTACATGTACTACGGATTTAACAATTCAATCTAAATCCACCATATGTTCTCAGTCAACATTATCATCTACAATAGGTTCTTTCTCTTTCGATAGACTGCGCGGATATTGATGGTGTATATCGTCATCTGAAGCATGATAAAATTCCACAGCCTGAAAAACACATATATCATTATTAAAGTTTTAACATATCATTACGTAATTTAGGTTTGTGTATTGTATGCTAAAAAAATGCTACACAAATAAGCTTCACCATCTAACCTGTTGGGGTTTTAATTATTCCATTGACGGAATCCCCTACCCGGGATCTATTAAGATAATATAAGAAAGTTCTTTAGCCAATTTAATTAATCCTACTTCACTAGAACACAAATAAAACATGAAAATTATAGAATTAAATCCTAAAACATGTTTTATATTTAGTTTTTGAGTTTTTACCTTTTAGATCTCCAGAGACCTAATGGTGGCTCGCTCATTCTCCATATGTAGAAAACGATTTCAACCTCGGAACTTCTAATCCATTCCCTGCTCCTAGGTTTGAATATTGCGGTGGAACAAAACTATCAAACCTATAGGACTTGAAAGAAATAGGGAGAAAAAAGTGAAAACAATGAATAAACCCTGGTAATTTTTGAAAAACATGAAGTGTGTGTGCTAGTGATTTTTGAAAATCATAACTAGGTTTAGGCTATGTTGTTTTCTCTCCTTTCTTTCTCCTATATATAGAGTCTTGATGGGCCAGATTAGGGATCTAACGAAATTTGAATTGGGCTCTTACTAATTAAATTGAGCCCTAAATTAATATAAGTTCAATAGAATATTAATTTGTACTACTATAGAAATTAATATTGGCTTACCCATCCAAATCCAAATTACAGAAAATATGGCCTTCCTTTTTAATTAATTTATTTCTCGTGTTTTAAGATTCTAATATCCATTAATTAAATTAAACATGCTGCTAGTTTTAATTAATTAATATATTTTACCAAGAGTGCTCTAGTTCAAAATTCTTTATTTATTATACTTTGGAATAAATTCAAAGCTGAACGGACTTCTGTATAATAAAATATTGAACTCATCTTGGGGATATTATCAACCCGGACACTACCGGGACACGATTCACTACAACAACAATCCTAGCACCTTATAGCCATTAATTACCACTACCCAATATATCAGGATTCTTGGGCTACAAAAAGCCCGCACCTTTTGATATAACAAAGCACTGCATAATCAATAACATATGCTCAATTTTATATACAAAGATTAAAAAATAAATAATCACCGAGACCTCGTGTTTCAGTAAACAACAAGAAAGACTTATCTTACGTGAATTCTTTCAGTGCTATACCACACCAGTGTCTTTTGTTTACCAAGGTTAGTAAACGTTTGGACTAACGCTGCAACCTTTCGCGATAGATTGTATAATTCTATCTAGCTTGTGAAACTTTTTTTTTCTTTTGCAAGAGACCGACTGAGGAACCTTCAGTGATAATCTGATCACTAGTCAGTCTATAATGCAAATGACTTAGATATATTTGTTTAATCATAATAGATTATAAGATAAACAATATGAAAAGCAAATCAATGTGACAAAACAATAATCTTCTCATAAATTAGGAAATAAGGTTTTACAAATACAAAGCAGCTCAAAGTTTGCCTTTTAGTATATACTCTAACATAACCTGTTTGGATATCCGTGGTGCAATAGCTTCGTCTTCGACACCAGTTTCAACAACATGCTGTTTTCCCTTTGATTGATGTCCCACAACATTAATTACTATGTTGTCCTCCAACACATGTTCAACATCTTCTACCTTAAGTTTACGGTATAATTTGTCATGTGTTACATATCATTAAAAAAAATGCTAAATATGCGTCATAAATTTATATGTTTATCATTATGTGATCATCAACATTTGCAAAATAATTTCTTCAGTATATTACCTGTTCACAATCTCCTTTGCCATCAATTTTCGTTTCTAAGTCCATTTCCAAATCTCCATTCGGGTTTTCCACCACGTCAGGCATCACACCGTCTTCAACAACGTCGTCTAAGTTAGCAATCTGTATTTACATATATTAATAGACATAATCAAATACACTATATAAATTGCATTATATGGGGTTAGGTAGCATCATATACACCAGATATAAGTTAATGTATCATTAACTTACGTAATCAGTACCTAGCCCAAGGTTAAAATTGGGGGATTCGTCCTTGTTGCATATATTTGTCCTCTCATCCACAACCCTCATCAGATCTTCAATGGCTTCCACCCACTCTGGATTCTCAATATCTTTGCTTGTTGTCGCCTGAGTAAGATTACCCATGGCGTCCACAGAAGAGACGGGTTATTGTTTTGACAAGACCATGGCCCTCCCCATTACCTCAAATGCTATTTTAAAGTAATTCATGTTACGGATGTGGGGGAAGTCTTTTTCATGCACTTCAAGAGTGTATAAATTGAACATGTCGCCGCTTTTGTAGCCGCTAAGGTTGTTCATAAATCTCTAAGCCTCATTGGTTGCCTCTTCTGTTTGTCCCTCATTGATACCATCTTCAGCATCTTTTTCTACTGTTTCCTCAACCGGCTCGACATTAATTGTAGCTGGCAACAAGCGCTCTTTAAACCTGGGCTTAATGCAGCCCTTTTCCAAAACCCCCCACATCTAACTCATTCAATTTTCTCATTTTTTGAATCTCTCATATCCAACCCTTAAATGTTAGATTGCATTGCATGACCGTCCTTCGTCTATGTACTACCCAGTCGACATAGATTGTCTGTATACAAAAAGTATACTCTAACGAATCATCATACAATATTTCAAATATCACTATTAATATATAGTTATGTCATTATACAACCACCAATTTGCAAACAAAAACCATAAGAAAATATCAATATTCCACTAAAATATTATCATTATAATACAAATATATTATCATTGATGCGTGCCAATTGTATCATTGTAATACAGACACTATATCATCATAAACATTAAGACATTATAATTATTCATCATCAATTAGAATACAGTCAAATTATCATTATCCGGTAATAATGTAATTATCATATTACAGAGATCATATCATAATATACATACAAACCATCTAAGAGGTACAACTAAGTATCATTAATTGAATCCCAACATATCATCATTGTACCAAATTCATATCGCTGAACTGTTTATGATATATCATCATAAGCAAAATTTCTAATTAAATAATGAATTCAATCTCGGTACTTACCACCATGAATGCTATTGGGCTTATGTAAACGGATGGTGGTTTATCCTTCCAGATAGCGTACGAGTGAGTCAATATAGAAATGAGGTACGCGCATCAATTTTACCTTCCAACATTGGATATGTTGTTGATGAAGTTCAAAATTTTTGGCTTGACATATCCATCTGTTGTATGCTGAATCATTGCATGCTCCATCAGTAAAAGGAAGATGTTTTTAAACCACTCTCCACCGTCCTTGTCTTTCTCCATTTGGTGCTGCATGTAGCTCGGAAGCATTCTATATCGTCCCTTGTCACACTTGGTTGCTATTTAATCAAGTAACTTTAGATTGTCCTGTGTCGCATTACGATTTATCATTAGGCCACCTCTTGGAAATCCAAATGTGACATTGACATATTCACTAGTATATCTGTCATTTCAAAATGTATTAAGCTCCTGAATCCCATTTCCCTTACTCCCATAAGCTGGATTTCATTCAGCCATTTTACAATTTCGACGAAAAATTTCGACATACTTCGAAACACGAATCTATCTCTCGGCGGTTAAGCCAGCTCTGCCAATCCTTTTTGGCGCTTCTGCCCTAGTAGTTGTACTAGGGGAACGTCACTGTCGTAGTTGACGTCATCATTAATATGTTGCCTTTTGCCCCCTGTGACATAAATAATGATTCATTTTTACTTTAATCTAGTTAATCACAAGCAACAACAAAAGATATATATGATAGTCTGTATAATTATATTAATACCAAGCTAGTGGCGTACCCACATTGTAACAAGGGGGTACATTTGTACCCCAAATTTTTTTTAAATAGTATTATTATATTATAGTATAATACTATAATATCACTTATTTATGTATTCCATTTAGCATAAGCCCAACACTATTTTGTGGAGCCTATTATTAATACTAGCTTATTGCTAATACATTAGCCCATTATTAATACTAGCTTATTACTCGTAACCCAAGTAAAAATTTCTGAATACGCCACTGTACAAAGCAGCACAATTACCATGACACTGGATCAAGTGAAATTAATACATAGTATATCCATTATCATATAAAATTATAATTAAATAGAACAATGAATATAATCATTTCATATTGACAACATCATTTCATTGGTACAATATTAAAGACACTATATCATTATACAACAGAAACAATATCATCATAGGCCAATAAATATTATCATTAATTTGCATGAAACATAATGCAGTGAAAATTATCATTATTCGCCCCAATATTATCATTACAGTGCGGGCATAATATCTTTATAAACGTACCCACCTTCTAATAGATACATATGAATATCGTTATTAGAATCCAAACATATCATTTTTCTACAATATTTTCATAATCAATTGACTATAAAATCGTGCGGTTCCACCATACAATCGACATTCAAATCTAACATCATAATCAGTATCACAACACTAAATCAAAATTAAACAAGCCCAATGCAACACTACTTGGTGTAATCCCAAAAAAATGCGCAACATATATCATTTAATAAAATCTTTGAATCCATTACACAGAACACCCAATATAAAATTAAACATCATTATAGCACCCATATCACAAACAAAAAAAATACAAAGAATTGTTTTTTTTTAAAATAATGTGGAATAAAAAATAAGGAAATTCAAAGAAAAATGCAAAATCCTCTATTTTTATACTAAGTAATCAAAAGATTCAATTTTATCCGAAAAAAAAGTAGCAAAGGAACATGCATCGCGTAATGCATCATATGTGTAGTCGTTCTAACCTTTGGAGTTGAGGGTCGGTCTGCCGTTGCCAGAAGGGTTATTGTGGAGGCCTTGAGTTTTATCATTGAATGCGAAATATTTATTGCGTGTAGCTATGCAGTTGCCGGAACCGAGTTCTTGTTTTTTGTTAAAGTAGTTTGTATCAAAATAAGGATTTCTAACATTGAATACCAAACGACTGGGGCTCAGTCAAGACCAATGGTTCAATTCGGAGAAGAACAAAGTGGGAAAAATTCTGAAAAATGGGGTTTTGGAAATATTTATGATAATGATAATGACTTTCATTTTTTGCACGGTATACGAGATCGTGCGTAGATACAGTAGGATTTATTCCTTGATTTTCACCGCCTACCCAAATTACCGGATTATTAATACATCCATGAGACTATTATACCCTTTAATGATATAAATTCAATGTAATAATGATGTCGCGTTTCATAGAATCTTGTCCATCCATTTTGAAATCATACGGTCTCTATTAGTTCTTAGTTATGATTTTGGGGGTGTTCTCATTATAATGCACTCCTATATATATATATTCAAATGAGAACCACATCTTGATGTAGAACTAATACCAAATATCAACCTTAAAATTTGAAGATTATACGGCTAAGAATGATGCCTGTGACAGCCTTAGGATTTCAATATTACACGATTAAAGATAATTACATGATACCCGCAATATGTGTTATGCTGATGTATATTAAATGTTATGCTTAAGTATATTTTTGAATTTGTGATGGCGCATGTCATTTACAATGATAGCTAACACATACTTCATCTCTCATAAAATATCTCAAAATTTTAAATTATATATAACTCTCTCGATTTAATTTATTTTTTCACAAACCATATATCAAATTGAAAGTAATTTTATGAGGACTCCAACGAAATTCTAATTGCATATGTTAACATGAAAAATGGAATATGTAAGTATCGCAACGAACTTGCATTATGCTGAATGAAATTCATTATTATGTTGATGTACATTCAATGTTATGCTAACGTAAATTTAATGTTATGTTGAAGTGTATTTTGTCGAATTTGTTGATATCATGGGGTTAATATACTTATGTTGTGCTATAAAAAATGCAATGTTATGATGATGTACATTCAATGTTACTCTAATTTAAACTCAATGTTGTTTTGATGTAAATTCAATGTTATGTTGAAGTGTATTTTCGAATTTGTTGATAGCGCTAATGACAGTTGGAAACTATCCTTAATTATCGCGGGGTTAATATAATTTGGATAAATTTACCCCTATGATGATGTTCCGATGAAGCTATAATGTGTCAAATTTATGAAATTTCAACTTTCCATTTTTTTTAATTCAATGGATGAGATCTGGTCTTAATTTTACATCAAGGATGTAGTCTTAGCCTAACGCACCCTTACAAGTCATAAAAAATCACATTAATCAACTCTTTTTTTTTCAGGCAATCACATTAATTAGAGGTGAGCATTCAGTTTTCGTTTTGGTTTTTTGCCCAAACCGAACTGAAGCGAAAATCCATTTTTTATTAAAATTAGAACTGAACCGAACCGAATTACCCGAATAAACCAAAACCCGAACTACGAAAACCGATCGAAAATGAAAAAATTGAAATTTCATAAAAATATCAAAAAATCGAAAAACAGAAAATCTGAAAATCCAAAAATTATATGTATGTATATATGTATTAGAATGAGTTCACCCCATATATGCATAACTAAAACCTAATATACATCCTAAGATTCGGAATTGGACGGTCTAAATTATAAGAAATATAACATCATTAAACCTTGAGATTTATATCATTGAAGGGTAAAAAAGTCTCTTAATCCAAATCATCAGTCACATGATTTGGGTAATTTCCAAAAATTATGGAGTCATTAATATAGCATATCTAGACGATCTAAAAAAACTTCTACACGGATTATGCCCTAAATTTTTTTGATGCCCTAAAATACATAAGTTTTTTTTGTAGATGTGTTCTTAGTTGTTGTTTGTTATATGCTCAAATGATTTCATATCATTGACATAATGATGTTTTTTTATGGTATGAAATGATATTCGATATATACTACGGTAGTATGAACGTTGAATAAGAATCATATTAAAATGACGATATCTTAATTGAACAATGATACTATTTGTATAGTATGATGTTAAATTAGGACGGAACTATTTTGACTGTGTGTGATGATTATATTTATGATATATAATGATATTATTGGGTTCTTATGACGATTCTTTATAAACTATGTAATGATATGTATTTTTTATAAAATAACCGCATATTTGAGCACATATCACCGTTACTATATCATTACCAAAAATTTATATATCATTATACCTTATGTTCTATATCGTTATATAAAAAAAATGTTTGAATGACAACAATAAGTATATAAGCATAACGTAATATGAATATTATTACACAACATATTGGATATCATTATAAAATTTATGGATCCTCACTATTAAAAATCCGCGCAAAACATATCATAAAATAACCTCCTTCCATAATTCACGGTTGTTACCATAACTGCATAACCTCTCTTAATTCACGGTTGGTACCATAAAAAACTCCATTTATCATAACCGCATAATGTTGATTTTACAAAAACAAAAAATCTTTTGCTATTAAAATAATAATAAAACAATATCACGTGTCATTCATTCTATCAATCAGATACCAAAATCCGGCGGATATAATTTGGTCTTAGTATTGCAATAAAAATTGGTTCGAAATGATATATATATATATATATATATATATATAGTAGTAATCAAATGAGAACTCGCATCTTTCATAAGAACTAAGAACCAATCGTAACCGTTGATTTTGAGGATCGGATGGATGATATTTTGCCACGTGTAATATTAAAAAAATCAAAAAAATTAT